>PVIJ01010917.1:0-57607 GCA_004024925.1 Scalopus aquaticus | reverse complement strand
CAACGCCCGGCCAGGGAGGGTCCCACATGGCGTGGCAGACCTCTCCTGCCTCACCCGCTGCTCCCCTCAGCAGTGTATTTCTGATCTGCCTGTTCTGCTACCCGCTCTGTCTCTGGTGAGCCCTCTCGCAGCCCCACACCTCTGGCCTGTACCCCAGCTTGTATGTATAAATAAAAAAATAATAAATAAATAAATCTTTAAAAAAAAAAAAAAAAAAAAAAAAAAAAAAAAGAAAGGAGCAGTAAAGTCTTCTCATGCAGGTGACCATGAAGAACTTCTGTTCATCTTCAATAATTATGACCCAGGATTCTTCAACAAGTGTTCTATTTTCTCATTTACTATTTAAGAGGGGAAATTTTCCTTTTCTTTACCAGTCTTTTGGGACCTATCAAATTGGTAAACTACACCATGTTGATCTTTTAATGGGAGTTAATGTTTAGTGGGACACTGATATATCCTTTTAGAGATCATTCCTTGGAGAGAGAGAGAGAGAGAGAGAGAGAGAGAGAGAGAGAGAGAGAGAGAGACAAAGAGAGAGAGAGAGAGAGAGAGAGACTGATATTGATTTGGGAATATACTGGATCTAAAGTAAGCTTAACCTGGAATTCCTCAATTTACACTAATGATGTGGAAGGTGATTCCGTATCAAGACTACTGACTCCTGGGATATACTTTGCATGAAGCTGCCATCTTTACCTATAAGCAAAACTAATCAGGACTAGTTAAAGGGGTGTAAGAATTACATTTAATTCATTGAAACTTATCTTCTGAACACATCACATATAGAGACACTCTAATAGAGGATTTTTTAAAAGCTACTAAAAATTCATCATAGGGATTAAAATAGACATATCTATCAGGGATGGTAAAAAGAAATACTGGCATAAAAGACACAATATAATTGTGGAAATACAAACGAGATCACAATCAGATGTGAGAATCAACAAAACTTCAAGGTAGATCATTTGGGAAAGAATTTAGAGTAAGGAGGATTTTGTGAAGCATCTAAAAACAATCTCTTATTTCCATACTTTCCAATGTAGAGAAAAATTGTGAAACACTTTGAAATGTATAAAAAAAAATTACTAGTGATTTCATGGAAAACTACTTAAATCAACTAATTCTATAGGGTGGTTGTGTTTTTCACTGTCTTTGAACTACTTTACAACCCTGTAAGTTGGAGATAACTGATAGCAATGCAAATAACTCTTGCTTAGATATGCAACTCTCTGTAGGCAGTGTAGTCCCACCCCCCAACTGAGGTCCCATTCAGAAACTTCCAGTAGACTCCTGGTGCCATAGCCCTGGTTCTGGTTACCAGCATCACTGCACTACCTCCCCCACTCCACTGAAGTCTCTTCCTACAGAATAGGATGTCCTAATAGACTTAGGCCTCTCTCCTAACCTGGACATATAACATCCGTCCTTCCCAGTTCCTTCCCACATACCTTCCTCTCACTCTAATCCCTCACATATAGGAATTGTTAGAAGTAGGCTGCGTTTGCAAACTCAGAAATGGAGTTGTTACAGGGTAGGGAGAGGGAGACCCCAGGACCCCCAAAACTGCTCATTCTAAATAGGTTCTGCCACTGCTCACATCAGGACAAAACATATAAGACATTAAGTGGAAAAGAAACTTTAATACAGTTAGTGTGATAATATAGAAAAGACAAAGAATAGAATTTCTAAACAAAGCACCCAAAGTTACCCATCACATCGTGGGCAAAAGTCCACCCAAATGGGACTGGCCCAAGGTAAGGCCCGAAAGCCTGCCATGAGTTTAAAACACCTTTCGGCAGGGACCCATAGAAAAGGGTCAGAAACAGTCAGACCATTCTGGGAGTTAAAGAGCAAAATCAAACCAAGATCAAGGTTGCCATAGTCAACCTCCCCATGGGTCTCTCACCCTCATCTGTTTCAAACAGTTCAGGCCAGTGCAGCTTCCTCACATGTCTCTGCTCCTTGTGCCTCTTCTGGCTCCCCATCCTGCACCCCTTCTTCCTTTCTCTCTCTGTTTTCTTATCTCTCCTGCTCAGCTCCACCCTCCCTGGGGTGGGGCAGGGAACCTGGAACACTCCCCTTTCCTGAGGACTACCCTTGTACGGAGAGACACTATAAACTTTGTCCCTGTCTTTGTGCCACTGACATCTGACTACCACTCCCAGCATGCTGTGAATGGAAGTCTGCTGGGAAGGAGAAAGGAGGGACGTGGCCATTATGTGGGGAACTGGGAAACAGACAGAAGACACACCAGGCAGACTATTCCTGGTCTTTGCTTCTTCCACTTTTAGCCCTTGGGATCTGGCTCTTTTCAGAGAAAATAGCAACTGTTATCTTGACTCAATGGTGGTTATCCAGCTTAGCTGGTCCGTTTTCAACATCAGGTTTTTCCTTCTCTCCCAGAACTCTGAGTCTTGCCCAACCTAAGCTTATTTTTTTCCGGCCACAATTAGTGCCTTGTATTCATTTTCCTAGAGACTTGTTATTGGGTTTTGCCCGCTCAGCTCTGCACCCTGCCTGTTTTCCTGGGCATTTGCTCATGAAGAAATGGGTGATTTTGGAGATCGGTGGGAGTCTGTTATTTGAAATCCTTTACTGCCCTACTCCGCTCTTCCCTCTCTCTTAAAAATTTTTGAGTACACTAGAGTCTAATTATTTTCCTTTTTGTGTGTGGGTGGCTTGAACCCGTCGGACAAGCAACTTGGGTTTTTCCCCTTAACACTTTGGGGAATCTGGATATACCTTGGTTTTATCAGTATTGATTTGGTTCCCTGCAGTTTCACCTGGTATCAGTTTTGGTTCCCTGTAGTTCTGACCAGTATCAGAATCACTCTGTCCCTTTTAAAAAATAGATACACTGATACTACCTCTTTAGATAATCTAAGTATAGACTAATTAACTAGAATAAATGTATCAACAATAGTTAGACCAAATTTATTAGATAGTCACAGTGACACTTCAAACCCAGGAGGCAACCTGACAGATTTTACTCTGTGAGAACTGTCCCAGTAATCACAAGCCTGAGTTTAATTTATAAAGCTAGGAACAGTGAGTCATGGACATAAAAAATGTAATTATTCTTCAGAGAGGGGCTTCTGGTCCTAAATTATTTTGACTTAAAGATATGTTGGTGCTATCTATGCACAGAGAAAGACAAGAACTGGAGTTTTTAATTATTTCCATGGTTTCTAAGGAAATGTACTGTTGAGCTACAAAGATGGGGAATTGGTTGTTTAAATCCTCTCTAGCTGGCCCCACCATCTTTAGCAGGGGTCGGGAATGCTGGCTTTGCCCACAGGCAGCAGATTTTTGCATCGCTGCTCCACTTCAAGTCTCTGTAGATGGCTTTGTTCCTTGTCTGCTAGACCAGGGAGGGTCATTTACAGAATATTTTACAGCATATTCACAACCATCAATTCTAGACCATGAAATACAAATAACTGTTTGTGTTCATTCTTTCCCTTTAGTACCTGATGTATAAAAATCCTTTTGAGAATAAGGAAAACTAATAAAAGGGATCATTGTTATCTCAGAATTTTCAGAGATTGAGTTTGTCTCAGAACAAGTATCATTTTGCCACTTAGTTGTGTTTCTAACACCCATGAAATTTAATATGAAATCTCAATAATCTAGAAATATTTTTTGGACATCTCATACAAGCCTTTTTTATTGTTGTTATTTTGAGGTGGGCTGTGGGCTTCACGCCTCACTCCTGCTGCATTTGCATGTTGACAAAAGCTGAGCAGAGATAAACAGGTCTGGGAAGAGGGTCCTCTAATGTATCCTTGCTCCTCTATCTTACTGTTGGGTCTTTTTATTCTACTTTTCAGAGTGGTATAGATAGTGTCTCATGGGTTATTAGAAAGCTTAAGGTCTAAGAGAAACCAGAATAACCGAGAAGGAAGGCTTATATTACTTATTCCCATGAAAACTGGATTAATGCCCATCTGGAAAGGAAAGAGATGCTAATACAGATTATGTATTACTTTATTTAGATCTCTGTATATGACTTGATTAACTTTTTCTTCCTACACTTATGGTCTCAAATAGTGCATTTATCAAAACCTTGCATCATAGCATCATGTTCTGGTTATGTAACTATAAACCAATTAAACTGACTTCATAAAAATATATGGAAATTAAATGATAACATTTTAGAAATGGACTGCTTGATCCTGTTCAGTTTCTAACCCATAATAAACTTGGCACCACTAAAGAGGTTTGAAAGTGAGACATAACTGAGCATTGCTTGGCACTCTTCCACTAAAATTCCTGCTGAGGAAGATTAGCCCTTTCAAATAACACCAGAAACTAAACTGGTATTTAATTTAAAAATCTTTAAGCAAAAAGATCCTAACAACCACTTACACTTCACTGCATATCAATTCTACCTACCAATTATGAAATCCCTGCTAATGCTATCAATAAAATGGAAGCATTTGAGTTGGGGAGTTAAGGACACTGAAACCAGAGCGATAAAGAGATCACTATTCTGTTTGAGAAAGAAAAAATTCTGTAGTAGTTTAACTGAAGTTAAGAACAGAGGTCTCGAGGCCTTTTTAATTGACACAGCTATAGACAAGTATACCTCCTTCAGTTACTTTTATTCTAATTAACATCACAAAATTTCAGTGTCCTAAAATCCACCATTCTGGAAATTCATGTTTGTTTTCATAGTTAGTATTTTAATGAATAAAACATCAAAACCAAAGAAACTCTTTAATGTTGGGGACCCATGAGAAGATGACCTATTTATTTAGGAGAAATTTCCAGGTGGTAAGTTGTTTTGTGAGGTTAGGGATTTACCTCCTGACTCAACAGATATATCTCATAGCCAACATCATTGAGGTCTGAGAAGCATTTATTTAACTATCTCTTACTATTCAAAGCATCTTTCACTTGCCCAGCATGCTTTATATTTCAATTTGCTTTCACAACTATTCATAAGACCATGACAGAATCAGTGAATACACAAAAAGGGATCTTGAGAAACTTGAATCCTCTGAGGTAAACAAGGTAAGAGTCTACCTCTGTCACCTTTTGTGGAGAGGGTGATGATTGACAAGTGCAGATTTCATCAACCTCTCAGTGCAGGAGAGCCATGCTGAAAAAGGCAGGAGTGCTTTGGAAATAGTAGTTGGAAAATATAGGTCAGGATAGACTTAATCCTGTAAGTATCCTCAGTCAAAGCAAAGCCAGCCAAAGTACAAGTTAGTGATCACCCTTTAAAGGGCACACAGATTCTGGGAAACACAATTATATTGGACAATATTTTTGGTTTGTCTATTATTATTCTTGGCTTTAAAAAAAAATATGTCTACTGAGGTAAAGGAGTTTTACATTGGTGTATCTGCTTTGGGGGTTATAGATTTAAACCCCTACAAGTGGATGTTTTCACATGTTGCGATCTACTGGTGCCCCAATAATCCTCTACCATGTTCAGCTGGGCCCTTTCCTATCCCCTCACATGCCCTGTCACCCTCCTTCTCTGAGGGTCTCAGCTTTGCAGTCAGATGTTAAGAATTTATTATTGGTTTAGTTTTGACTGACTGTTATGTTTCTCTAGACTCCACATATAAGTGAAACAATCGGTATTTTTTTTCTGTTGCTCTAACTTATTTTGCCTAGCATTATCCTCACCATTTCCATCGATGTTATCAAAAATGCAAGTTTTCCTTTTTTATGGTTGAGTAGTATTCTGTTGTGTGTATATACCATATTTTTCTAATGAACTCATCTGTCCTTGGGCACTTAGGCTATTTTCATAGCATTTAGTTCTTGAAAATAGGACTTTAGCAAACATAAGAGTACATATGAAACAGCAATTCTACTCCTAGATATATACTCAAAAGAATGCAAAATCATTAATTCAAAAGGATATTTGCACTCCTATATTGATGGCAGCTCTAATTACAATAGCCAAGTTATGAATAATGTAAGTGCCCAATGACAGATAGTGGGTTAAGAAGGTGTGGTATATATACAATGAAACACTACTCAGTTATTAAAAAAAAAAAGGAAGAATTCTTACAACAACATAGGTGGAACTGGAGGGGATAATGTTAAGCAAGATAAGTCAGAAGGAGAGAGACAAATATCACATGGTTTCACTGATATGTGGAATATAAATAAATAAAACAAAGGGTCAATCAAAGCCAGTACAATAACAAACACTAGAAATCTTTTTGTAGAACTAAAATTACCAGAAGGAGGAGGGAAGGGACCCAATGGACTATGGTGGAGGACTGTGGGTACCTTGCTGTTGGGTGGGTGTGGTGTGGTGACATGTATCTGAGGAGCTGTGATCCTATACCTCTGCATCACACACAATGTTGTAAAGCTAGGTTATCATCTCAATTAAAAAAAAAAATCTAAATGAAACCGTTTTAAAATATATTAGCCACTAGATGGCACTATATAAACACCTTTATTTTGACTTTCCTGTCTTTCCAAAGAAGTAGTCAGGAAGGTGGCAAAAAATTTAGTAATGTATTTAGTCCTTTTGAAATTGCTATCATTTATTGATTTAACTAAATTATAAGCTTAAATATCTTTTAATTTATTTGCCTTAACCGTCGATCATAAAATTCAGTTCCATTGATGAGAGAGAGACTACAAAGTAGCTTTAGGTTTGTTATTTGGAAGATAAGAAACTGAATAATAAGAAGGCAAGAAAACTTATAATGTGAGGGGGCAGACAGGGAAAAGAAATACATTTACAAGAAAATGTATAATTTTGAATTTTCTTTGGTTTCCATTAAAACTGCCGGAAACTGCTGGTGCCTCAGAAGATTGTCAGTTTAATGTTCTAGCAGTAGTACCATAATTTATTCTTTTGTTACACCATGAGGATTGAAGACATAAAGGCCTATGTAGCAGGAGGCAGAGAAAGACATTATAAATGCAAATAATTCTGTAGCTATTGTATCAGAAGAGGGTTTGTCTCATAATATTTCTTTTAAGTAACACAGTGATATCTCTGGTTGGTTGACAAAAAGCAGAATTGTGAGGTTAAAAATAAGAGAGAGAAAGAGATAAGAGAACATTTGAAAAAGGCATGCAAAGCTGTGATGAAAAGTCAGAAGATGCATGATAACTGCTGTGTCTGATTTTTTTTTTTTTTTTTTTTTTGGAGCTATGAATGGCGGGGATAAGGTAGTAAAAAAGCAAAGCAGATTTGAGAATCAAAGTTAAGTGTATTCAGGTTTGGGGAACTGAGGACATCTGGTCCAGATATAATGTAATGTGTGACTGTGGTGAATAGGGTTACCTCGGGTCACCTGTCTTCCTAAGGCAGTTAGACTGCTTGATGATCCTCTTTCCCAGGAGCAGTTAGCTATGTTCTACAGAGCTCAAGTGCCACATGTTGCTTCCTCCTGGCAAGAGACAAAGGGCACTAAGGCAGAATTTTGAAGATATCAAAGAGCCTGAGTGGACTCCCATGTCCCTGGAGCTGGCAGTTCTAGCAGCCCAGCAAGGTCAGGGAGAAATGGATAGGTAAAGAAGTTGCAATACTCAAATGGAGGTGGGAGTGAGGTTGAGGAGTGATAGTTTGAATGAGATTTCTTCTTCTAGGACAGAGTCATACAGTACATGCTTTTTCTACCTTTGAATTTTAGCTTACAAATAGTGCTCCTCTCTGTAAAAGGTCACCATGATCTTCAGACAGAATTTGTGACTTTCAGCAGCTGGGGATACCTTAGAACCAAAAAAGAGCCTATTAGAAAAAACATAGCCATTGCTAAGCAAAAACACAGAGAAAAAAATTAACCTCTAAATTTTTTTAATGACAAGATCACACAACATTTCTCCTTGATTCATAACCTTAATAAATTCTACTTATCGTTTGCAATAATTCTAAGATGTCCTAAAGACACTTTTATATTAGAAAAGGCTTCATATTAGTTTGAATTACTTTGGGGAAGAAATACCTTATTCCACCACTAAAAGTTAGAGGAAAATCTATAGCAGATCATTTTTTACTCCCACTAATGAAGAAAGAACATAAAAAAAAAAAAGATTCTGAGTTTTGGAGATTAGGGAGTTGTGTTTATACCCACAATGAAATGTAAGGTTACTACATCAGTAAACCCTTGGTTCATTTATTTTGACACATGTATTTGAAATAATTTAGTTTCCTCGGTAAATGGTGTGTAGACTCTTCACAGTGTTGTTAGCAAAAATATTGTTAATGTAAACTCCTTCAACACATCTCATAATTTTGCTGAGAAATGAGATGTGAACACTGCATTTTATGGTAGCAATACTGGAGGAGGGGAGCAGAAAGAAGAACATGATAAACAGTATGGCTGAGTTTATGGGGGGTTAAGAACCAGGAAGTGGGAGTCACCAGCAGCTGGAAAAGAGAAATCGTGAAGTTAGAATTTGTTATCCATTATGATTCAGATCCATTTTGAAAATAAAATTGTGTTAAAAACCACACTGGGGCTAGTTACTAAAAAATCCACAGCCAGCTCAATTAAGCCCCTGTTAGCAATAAGAAGTTCTTCAGGTAAGAAAATACTGGTATATTGACTCCATTAAAAAATAAAAAGTATAATTGTAGTCCAACTAACTCCAAATGAGCACATTTTTGTAGGTCCTGGGAAATCTCCTGTAGGAGTGAGATTTTGAAGGAGAGAAAGTCAAGCTTAGAATTGCATCTCTGTCCCACAATTTCAATTGTTGAGCCAGGCCCTAAGGTGTCAGGTGAATTTTTCACTATACTTGTGTAGAGGAGCTCTTGCTTCTCTGTGATTCTTTCCTCCCCCACA
Organism: Scalopus aquaticus; assembly: GCA_004024925.1. Classification (NCBI taxonomy): domain Eukaryota; kingdom Metazoa; phylum Chordata; class Mammalia; order Eulipotyphla; family Talpidae; genus Scalopus; species Scalopus aquaticus. The sequence continues at coordinate 48,833 of PVIJ01010917.1, read as the reverse complement.
CTGCCATCTCAGGAAGTCATCCCCTGGCCCACTAAGACACTCCTTATCCAAACTTCAGATACAGTTTCAGGCTATTCTCCAGCTTACTGTATCTTGATTGTATATACAGCTTTATCCTTTATTGAGCAATAAGCTTCTTGTAGGCTATGATTTTGTCAGAATTATCTTTTCAGATACTCAAAAATATTTAAATAACCTAATCTCCATACAGCTCCAGAAATAATTACACATGAAGTGTGGGTACATTGCTAGGATCTTCCTAAGCATTCAATGTAATGTAGTCCCCATTTGCTAAATTTATTTCCCTTAATGAATGTCTTTATCCATACAGTATTTCATTAAATTTATGCTGACCATCAATTCTAACATAAATATTCCTGGAGGAATTCTACCTATGAAAAGGAAAACACTCAGAAGAAATAAAAGTTTATAAAGAGTCCAAGGACTTAGTCTTATTTTAATAGAAAGTGATGTGTAGGTGCCTGATGAGATGACATCAAAGAAGGTTTCCTGCTTCACTATTGGGAGGACAATCTGAAAGTTATCCAGAAGGGCCCTAAATCAGCTCAAAGGGTCCTGTGACATTGGGCAAAACTGGAATACCTCTTTAACCTCAGAGACCAGTCCAGGCTGAACAGAAGGGACACGGATGAGATTCAATTCCATTCAAGAAAAGGAGATGGAGAGGGAAGCTTGGAGGCTTCAGACAAGCAGAAGAGGCTATGGTGCAAACCTTGGAGCTGCTGTGTTCAGCATGTAGCCCTGGGAAGGGGAGAGCTGAGCAGTAGAAACAGGCTTTTGACTGAGGGGACATACAAGTAGAGAAGCTGAGGGAGTCTCAGGAGGTCAGGTTCCTAGTGAAAAGAACAAGAACAATGAGATACCATCTTATACTTGTGAGAATGGCTTATAGCAACAAGACCAGAAACCACAAGTGTTGACAAGGATGTGGAGAAAAAGGAATCCTTGTACACTGTTAGTGGGAATGTAGACTGCTATAACCCCTATGGAAAACAGAATAGAGATTTCTCAATAATTAAAAATAGGTCTACCATATGACCCAGCAATCCCACTACTAAATATCTACCAAAGATTGTAAAAACACTAATTTGAAGAGATATCGATATGCCAGTGTTCATTGCAGCACTATTTTCAATAGTGAAGTTATGTCAACAATGTACGTGCCCAACAACAGATGAGAGGATTCAGAACAGTGGTGTACATACACAATGGAATACTACTCAGCTATAGAAAAAGATGAAATTTTACCATTTGTAGCAACACGGATGGAACTAGAGGAGATAATGCTTAACAAAATAAGTCAGAAGGAAAAAACATACTGGGAGGTTTACTTATATGTGGAATATAGAGAAATAAAACAAGTGGTCAGACAAAATTAAACCAACCACAAACCCTAGAAATCTGACGTAGGTTCAAGACTACCACAGGGATCAGAGGAGATTGGAGAACAAAATGCATAGGTGTCCCAATGGAATAGGGTGGAGGACCTTGGTGGTGGGTGTAGTGTGGTAATATACATCTGAGAGGGCCTAACCCTATACCTCTGAATCATATACAGTGTTATAAACCATGTTTCCTCAAAATAAAACCAAGTGTTGTGTATGTGTGTGGGGGGTGGGTAGGGGTGGGCAGTTTTCATGGATAAGCTTTTTTAAAATCAGATAGAAAAAGATATATAGCTTATTCACTTCCTATAACTGGAGTGCAAAGTAGGTGAAGGATAGGAGACACATATTAAAGTTTAAATATACATTTTAAAAATTTTGTTAAACTACAAAGAACATCTTAATCATTCTTAAGTGTATGATTCAGTTATGAAATAAGAGAGACACTAAAACTTGCCTATTAAAATAACTTCTGGATTAAATAGTTTTATTCAAGTAAATATTTTATCAATTTAAAGGTCAGTTCCCTATTGAAGATATTCCCTCCTCTTTGTTTTTCTATGTAAGCAAATGTCCATGGGAAAAGTTCTCTTGGCAATGTGGGCACTTGGTATTTATGAATTATCTTCTGTTGGTCCTTCCTCCTAATGAATAGTCTGAATTAGTCTCAGGACCAGTGTCCATTGAAGGATAACTGGATAGTTAATTCATTATGCTGTGTAGCTGTTCCCACCAGCATCTATCTTCCTTAAGTTTCCACCCCAAAAGTACGTCCAACTTCTATTTTCCTTGGAAGGCAAGAGCCATTTATTTTTACTTCCTTCCTGAAGGACTTCCTTTATTTCGTTCTGTTTCCTTATAACTCTAAGCACAGTGGCTCAGTCTTAATTGTGGTGACTTGCCCTCTCCACATATTGAAAGAAAATCTGATTCGAGCCTGCCATGTACAGCTCTTACTTAATATGAGAGCCTCGATATAACTTAGAAGGACTTACCGAGAGCCAAATAGCACCAAAATATTCTTAGCACATGGGAAAAAAATACGTTAAAATTATAACTTTGGATCAATGACTGTATGTTATGGGGGTGGAGGGTACATCTAAAATCAGTCCTAAAGAAAAAGTAGGGAACCAAATTTTTTTCTCCAAAAAACAAATCGAAAGGAAAAAATTTACATATTCTAATATTTAGTGAGTCTCTTCCATGTACTTGCTATGTATCTTGGTAACTATATGTCTGAGAATTGGATTTAGAAAAAAAGGGGAAATCCAAAGTTAAACTATAATTACACACACACACACACACGTATACATACAAGTCTTGATTTGAAATAAAATAACATCCTACTTCCTACTTTATTTAATTAGAAAAACAATAGAATCCTATAATTAAGTTTATAGGTTTTCATTCAATATCCTCAAGTACATTTTCCATATCTCCATAGGAAAAACTACTGAAAGGTGAAGGAAACATCTAAACTTGCTAGTCTCTAGAATAATTTCGGAAGTTTTGCCCATTTCAAAATCAATATTCAATTACATTTGGAGTTTTTGTCTTTAAAAGTTTCCATTAAGTTTTCCTTCATTATATTCCAAGGTTTTTAAAAAGTTATTAACATTCTATATTTGATAATTACATACTGATATATACTGTATTAAGAGTATTAAGAATAAGAGTTTTCTTAATGTTTAATATCCACTTTTGACATTTTTGTCTTTTCTGGGAAGAAATAATGTGAACTAAAGATAGCTATCACTTTAATTAAAACTACAATATGACTGAGTTTTTTATATTGATATTAATAGGACATTGATCTCAAACATAGCCAGCGAATTTACATTAATATGGAAAAGAAAATTTTATAAACAACATTTATAATTCTAGTTCCCAGCGGTCTTTTAATATGGAAAAAGATAGATATCAAACAATAAGGGAAAGATCTTGAGTTTTAACAGAAAGAATTTATCCAAGAAGGACTCAAAGCACAGAGATGGGACTAACCCTAGGTGGACCAAACCACAGTGGATGCAGCAAACATTAACTTTCACCTTTGCTTAGATTTATGCAACTTCCTTGGTTGCTCTGACTTACTCTGCAGCTAGTATACTGAATATGCTCACTTTTATTTATCGTAAGTTTATTTTATTCTTATTCATACAGCAGTGTCAGTCAGGTAAGGAATTGGGCGGTGCAGCATTTTAAGAAATAGGTAGATTTTTATGGTAGCTGCCTGTCAATTTCCACTAAGCAATAAAGAGAACTTTAGTTAGCTCCCTACCTGACATCAGTCATTTCACAGTAGAACACAATAATGGTGGGGGGAGGATTCTGATCCTTTTCAAATCTATTTTAGGTACACAGATCAATACATACTGAGCACCAACTTTGAGAAGCTACAGAGACTTTTACTCCATATTTTTCCAAATATTGATCATTGTTCATTTCCTGCATTCAGAGAAAGTATGGGATGTAGACGGCTACAATCCAAGTGATCTTATAGAGTTAGGATAATCTAAAAAATATCCTCCCCTGAAGTGTTGAAACATAATGGAGAGTGCATGAAAGAAATGAATAGTGTTGGCATCTAGAATTGAGAAGTACTAGGATTTGAAGATCCTTAGGGAACTATAATTACGTTGAATGTCCTCCAGGAAAATTGAGAGAGGTGAATTTTAGCAAAAATAATAGCTAAGATTTGTTGAGTATTATCTATTATCAGGCCTTTTCTTTTCTTTTTTTTTTTTTTAAGATTTATTTATTTATGTATACAAGCTGGGGTGTAGTCCAGAAGTGTGGGGTGGTGAGAGGATTCACCAGAGACAGAGTGGGGAGCAGAACAGGCAGATTGACTGAAGTACACTGCTGAGGGGAGCAGTGGGCGAGGCAGGAGAGGTCTGCTGCACCATGTGGGAATCTCCCTGGCTGGGTATTGAACTTGTGTTGCAGTGGCTCTGGATAGCCTCATAGTGCTGCACTTAACCTGTTGCGCCACCAGGTAGGCCCCTATCAGGACTTTTCTAATAAATTTTATTTTTATTTAATCTTTACGATCCTATTCTAAGGAAGGTACTATCATTAATCCTGTTTAACAGATAAGGAAAGTAAGATTAGAAAAAGGCAAATTGTCTAACATCATATTGTTAGTAAATGATGGAGAACGTACACTCATGCTGACTTATACAAGAGATGCATTTAAATCTCTATACAGAGTAAGAGTCACCTAATTTTGGTAGGCTTGAATTTATTCAAAATAAACTGGAGTGCAAAAATAAGCCCTTGTATATTCATCGCCAAATAAACGTTAACACAAGGTATCAAGAACATCCAGTAGAAAATATTTTTTTCAACAAATGGTTTCGGGAAAACTGGATATCCCCATGGAATTGAATGAAACTGGGCTCTTATGCAACATAAGAAAAAAACTCACCTAAAATAATTGAAGGACCAAATTATAATACCCTGAACCATAAAATTCCTAGAATGGGAAAAACTTCATGACAACGAATTTGACAATACTTTCTTGGGTAGGAAAACAAAAGCAATGGTAGCAAAAGCAAAAATAAGCAAATCAGGTTACATCGAATTTTAAAACTTTGTGCATCAAAGGACAGAATCAACAGAGCAAAACGCAACCTAGGGAATGGGAGAAAATAGTTGTAAAACCTATTTGTAAGGTATTAATATTCATATTATATAAAAAGCTTCTATAATTCAATGACAACAACAAAAAATAAATAGTTCCCAGAAAAAGTAGGCAAAGGATTCGAACAGGCAGGTCTACAAAGATGATATACAAATGACCAAATAGAATATAAAAATGCTTAATATCACTAATCATTAGAGAAATGAATATCAAAACCACAATGAGATACCGCAGTAGTTATGGTGGCTATTAGTGAAAAAATAATGTGTTTGTGAGGATATGGCAAGATGGAACCCTGGTGCTGTGTTTGTGGGATTATAAACTGGTGCAGATAAGGAAAACAGTATGGCAGTTCCTGAAAACATTCATAATAGAAGTACCATAAAATGCAGCAATCCCTCTTCTGGGTATATATCTAAAAGAATTGAAGGCAGGGACTCAATGAAATCCATGTTTATGTCATCATTATTAACAGTAGTCAAGAGACAGAAGCAACTCAGTGTCTATTGATGGATGAATGGATAAACAAACCATGGTATAGGTAGGTATACAATGGAATATTATGTAGTCCTGGAAATGAAGGAAATCTCGCCAAATGCCACAGCATGTGATCTCTAGAGCACTGGATGATTTGCCAATCCTATCCCATAGAAACATACAGTGTTTCAATTCTGAGCCCATCAACTAGCAACTTTTCAAATCCTAGGAAGTCTTGGATTTATCAGAAAATCTAATTCTGTTAATATACTCTCACTAAAAATAATATCCAGTACTTTTAATTCACCCATCTGTTTTTTGTCTGTTGATCTATCATCTATCTATCTATCTATCTATCTATCTATCTATCTATCATCTATCTAAAATCATCTATCGCTGTATCTTTAAATATATATGCATGTTAAATATTAAATAGAGATATATTCAAATAATAAAATAAATCTGATGAAGGAAATGAATATGGAAGGAAATATTTTGTTAGGAAGGGGGGCAAGAAAGGAGTTTTGCCCCCTAAGTCACTGAGTTTACGTCTCAGTCAACAAAGAGAAGAAAAACAGCTTATCTGAAGGAGAAAAACCAATACTAAGATGGCAATGACATATTTTTCTGAGAGTTGAGAATAGTTTGACTGTTGGTTAGTTAATTTATACCTCATTAATATTCATCATTGGCTAGGTTACATTATTTCTCTCTTCACCGATGTTAGGTCATTATTATTCAAGCTGGCTTTTCCCCTCCCATTTGGATATGTTCCAGCACATCAGTAAAAATAATACTGTCATGCAGGTATGCATTAAAGGGAGTATTGCAAAAATAAGAAGATAGTAAAACCATTGGAAGAGTCAGTGAGTAGAGGCAGGGGGCATTATTAAGATAAGAAAGTTATCATGGGGCCTCCCTGGTGGCCTAGGGGTTAAGTCTCAGTGCTATCACTGCTAAGGCCTGAGTCTGATCCCCGGCTAGGGAGCTAACCCACACATAGCAGCAGGCCTCTCCTTTCTCACCCGCTACTTCCCTCAGCAGTGTATTTCAGTAAATCCACCTGTTCTGCTTCCCACTCTGTCTCTGGTGAATTCTCTCAACCCTCCACCAGCCCCTGCACCTTTGGCCTACACCCCAGTTCTTCTGTGCAAAAAAAAAAAAAAAAAAAAAAAAGTTATCATAAAGAGAAATAACATGGTGATCTCTAGCCAAGAGTATGTGTTCACTTCCCTTTTGCAATAGCATAGAGAATCCTCATCTCTCTAGGTTCCACAGGCAACTGCTTCTTTTATTCAATGGCTTCCTGCAAGGTGACTAACAAATAAGTAACACCCAGAGGAAAGGAGCAAGGGCTTCTAGAGTGGAGAAAAGATTCACCAGGCCAAGAAGCAAGAGGGAATTCTTGGTCACTCTCAAGATTTATTACACAAACTCTTCCTTAAAAGCCCTGGGAAACTGAATAAAAAGTGATTACAAACTAATGTCTGTCACAGATTCTCAGGAAGACAGTATCTCAAAGACTGTGATTGAACTGAATAGACTCCATAGACAGAGGTGGCTCAGGAATCCCTACCATCTCTGTGGAGAACAATATCTTTGTATTTGATAGATATGCTATGCATGATTTTCTGTTAATTAAATCTTTTGATATAATTCTGTGACTTGAGTTCTTGTATTGAATTCAGATATGTCTGGGTTTGGAGAAATTTTAACACTTGATGGGGGAGGGAATTATAACGCTTGATAGTATTATATGAAATTAATTACCCACAGGGAATTTATAAAAGATTGATTACAAGGATGATTGTCTTCACCCATGATTTTGCTATTCTTTACTAATTGTGTTTCTAGCTATTGAATCAATGTGCTATTTCAGCAAAGGCTTTGACAGACTTTAAAGTTCCTGCTTTTGTGTTAAATGAAGATCAACTATCAGTCACTTCTTATTTTTTAGCATAATTTAAAATCATATAATTTAAAACTGATGGGCTTTTTCCCTGATTTTTTTTCTTTTGTAGTTTTAAAGGATAGCAAGATTATTGTATAGTACTAGTTTAAAATTAAATAAGGATGACATAGGGGCCTCCCTAGTGGCACAGTGGTTAAGCGCTGTGCTGCAGAGCTGTCGGCAGTGGCAAGTTCACCCAGCTGGGGAGATTCCTGCATGACGCAGCAGGCCTCTCCTGCCTCGCCCACTGCTCCCCTCAGCAGTGTATTTCTGTCGATCTGCCTGTTCTGCTCCCTTCTCTGTTTCTGGTGAACCCTCTCACTGCCCCAAACGTCTGGCCTGTACCCCAGCTTACATGCATAAATAAATAAATCTTAAAAAAATTGTTAAAAAAACTAAATAAGGATGACATCAAATAATAGAACTAATTGTGATGAAGGAAATGTCTATGTATTTACATGCACACATATGGAAAACTTTGCAGTTACAAACAAATGGGTTGGGTTCCAAAGGTTCACATTTGGGTCAGTTGATTGGAACTTGGAATGACTGTATGTATAAAAATTAGTAGAATGTAATGCCTTTAAAATTATACTCCCATGAGGTACTGGTGTCTCACAAGGAATTTCTATAGAAAAAAAAAAGAGTAATAGTTGTTCCCCAATTTTTAGGCTATTATAATTATTAGATATCATTTTCTATATAGGGTTTAAGGGTTTCCTATATAGTTTCTTTCAATAATAAAAGGACATTTGAGAGTTTACTGCAAACTAATTGTTTTGCATGTAACTTTTAATATTTACAAGAATCCCATCTTATTAATAGAAAAACTCAAATGACTATCCTCCCAACCAACATTTATTGAGTACTTACTATATATCACATAGTATAAAAACTATATATCACATAGTATAAAAAATGAATTAACATGAGCTTCATTATCTAGTGAGTGACGGAGGGTTAGGAGGAAATAGGGAAAGATTCATGTATAAACAAATAGACAATAAAATAATTTTGTAACAGAAGGAAACACAAAAGAGATGCTGGTTAAGCAGAGTCTAAAAGTTTAGTTACTCAAGTAGCTAGAGGCAGGAGAGGAGGGGAGTAGAGAAGGGAGAGGACTCCCAAGGTTAATCAATAAACTAACACAAATTCTTAGTCCAATACCTTTTGAACACTGACCAGTCAGGGGGCGAAGGCTGGAAAGAAAAATCCAAAGAAGAATCCAAAAAGATAGCTAAGATGGGCTCTTGGGAAACTGACTCTGGAGGTATGGTGAGCTTGCGGGAATCCAGAAGTACACATCAGAATGCTGTTCTGCCTGGAGAGTTCTAAATGCAAGAATGTGTTCCGTGTTTCAGGCAGACTTTGGATGATCTCTCAATCTTCCTCTCTCCTTTCCCCCTTTTCTCTTCTAAAATAAACTTAATATACTCTATACTCCTCAATATACTTAATATACTCCTCAGGGTGATCAATGACTTAATGTCTATGGAGATTTCCATATTAGGAAAAAACAAGTTTCAGGCATAAAATATATTCTTTTTTTTTTTTTTAAAGATTTATTTTTTATTTATACATACAAGCTGGGGTACAGGCCAGAGGCGTGGGGCGGCGAGAAGGTTCACCAGAGATGGAGTGGGTAGAAGAACAGGCAGATCAGAAATACACTGCTGAGAGGAGCAGCGGGCAAGGCAGGAGAGGTCCGCTGCACCACGCGGGACTCTCCCCGGCCGGGCATTGAACCCGCGTCGCCGCTGCCAACAGCTCCACAGCTCAGCGCTTAACCGCTGTGCCACCGGGGAGGCCCCATAAAATATATTCTTAACTCAGTTGTATAGGTCTACATTTTAAGAACAAGAAAACCTCTATCATTGTTCAAGCAGTGTGCTCTGATCAAGTGAGCTATTTTTAACATAGTGTATCTCTTGTTCAATGAGGTAGCAAGCAATGTATTTTACATATGCTTGTCTCAGCTCGCAAACTTTATTTAGTCACCCACAAATAGAGACTGCATTGTTCAGTAATTTTTGTGTCCATTTTTATTTTCTTGCATTTTTTTTGTCTCTTCAGCCTTCTTTCTTTTGGCTTGAAAGCTGTCTCATTTGGGAAACCTCACTGTCCTACTCGGAGCAAGCCTAGTAAGAGTTGGCCAGTAAGGTATGTTACTCCGCTCAGACCTAGTGATTGGACCAAACATGGGCATGTGATCCAAGTGAAGACAGTGTTGTTTCAAGGATTGATATAGATTTTCAGGGAGTGAATGTTATTTACTAATTTGAGGTCATGAGCTGTAAGGTCCTGAGCTATGTAAGTCGGTGCTGTCAGTCCTCTTCTCTATTACATAGACACCACCAACCTACAAATTAAAGCCAATGCCTGAGAAAGCAAGATTAGTAGATAAATATATGCAGATGATTATTTTGAAACTTCATCTAAACCCCTGGTTTATCCTGGAATCTACCAGCTCTTGGACTTTTAGGTTAAAAAATTAATAATAAATTCCTTCCTTCCTTAACCCCTGGCTTATACTGTTTTGAACTGTGTTTCTTTTACTTCTAACCAAGAGTCCTGGCTAATTAAATTCATTACAGTATGCGGATTCGAAAACCTAAAAACAACTTTTGCCATCTATATGCTTCACCATGTCACTGCCCTCTCTCCAAACTCTCTGATGTATTTATTCTGTGTGGTGTGGTTGTTAGGAGCGAGGGCTTTGAGCACACACAGAACTGTGCTCTAATATCAGCTACGCCTTGTACAAGTTGTGTCTTTATGTGCAAACCCACGGTTTCTTTAGACATGGTTTCTCTATAAAATAGGGACTTTTTTGTGTGCATCTTCCAGATTAATTTTGAGGTTATGTAAAGCACTAAGTTCAGCGCTTACTAGATTTTAGAGTCTAACAAATGATTATTCCATTAGTCATTTAGCCCCTCTTCTACATGCTGTCCTGAAAACAGTAAAGTGTGAAAGAGGATATATATATGTCTAAGGTCAATTCCTTCTTTATTCTTCAAGTCAGAACAGAGTAATCTTTATGGAGGATAGTATTCTCCTCTTAGAAATTCTATGACATTCTCTCTTTGACTCCGTAGTATATGGTTCTGCAGGTCAGAACCATAGCCTAGTGCTACAATCACACGAGTTACCAGGAGATGAGATAGTCTTTGACCATTCCAGGGAGTTGGGTTGAAACTGAAGTCTCCTCCAAAAATTATTTCATCATTTCCTTGGAAATTGTAATACAATGAGATGAAGGAGCGCCAAGCAGAAGTTCAAGTTGGTTGGAAGAGCACCCAGGGGTTTATATTGAGCACCCATTCTCTGTAACACGCTAACACACACACACACACACACACACACACACACACACACACACACACACACAGAGAAAATCCCTTCAAATTGGTATTCAGCCTTCAGGAAAGAATCAACCCTGTACAACCCTGTATCCTCTCTCCAGTTTTTGGTAATCTGCTTTTGCCTCACTGATTTCAAAGAGTTATATAAACTGTTCATGGGTGGTTAGGAACTAAAGTTTAAATATAATAAAAAATAATTTAGAGTTTAAAAGTGTACATCCTCAGTTGTGTTTGGCTTCTCCTGGTACTTAAATTTCTAGATTGATCATTGCAGGTTTATTTCATGCTACAAAAAGTACTTTACTGTTTCTTATAGAGGTTACCTGTCATAGGAAAAAAAAGAGGTAGGAATCTTGACAATACAACCAAGGTGAATACTGCTTGAACATTTCCCTGTTTTTGCTCTGCCTCTAACTTAGACCCTTTACCAGAATTAGGAAAGGAGGTGACTTCTAACCTTTGTCTCCACAACAGCCTTCCAGTGTATTAGGAGTGCAAAATTTCTGAGTGCAATAGTTGGATTGCAGTTGCTTCTGCCCTTCAGTGGTGGTTGACCTTTCTGTTTCTGCTTTCAGTGTTACCCTAAGTAAATATGTAGTCTGTTCTGTTATTTGCTATTACCCAGCCTCACCCCATCTGTTCTGGACCATGAGTAGAGACCCCTGCAGACTACTTCACCAGCCTCCCCTGCCCTTTGGCCTCCGGTTGGGTTCAGCCCATAGGAAGTGACCTCAGAAGGTTGGTGGGCTAGAGCAGTGAGAGATCAGGGTATTTCTCCCTCTACTCTCCCTGCTTTGATGCACTAATCCCTAAAATAATAACTCTTACTCCTCTTTCTGTAGTTCCTGCTCTCACCAGGCTCAGAGATACTATTTCCTTCTCTTGCTCCTTCAGGCTTAGGGGTATTAAGTTTCCCTCTGGGTAGTTGCTGCTCCCTGGGTGCCTCAGTGTCCCTTGCTGGTTTCTCAAAACTGCTAACACCTCAGTCCCTTAATTACATTCTCTTTGAGTAGAACTTTGGTTCTTGCCAGGACTCTGATGCACCATTACATTAAAAACTTTGTTTGCTTTGCACACACAATAGAAAGGATCATAATGACATAGTTATCTTGGTTGGAGAGAGAGAGGAGTTGGTGGGGGGGAGAAAGAGAGAAAGAGAGAGAGAGAGAGAGAGAGAGAGAGAAAGAGAGAGAGAGAGACTGACTTCTGGAGAAAACCCTTGAAGAGAGGAATGAGCAAATGAGTAAAGGGCCTGGGAAACAGGGAGAAGAGGGAAAAAGTAAGGAGGAACATGGAAGAAAGAAACCTCAAGATACAACAGAACACAGGCAATGAGAATTCTCAATGGAGGAAAATGCCTATAAATGCCAGGAATAGTGATGTCAAAATTGTTGAAGGTTATTTTCTGTTCGGTGTTGTGAAGTTACTGCTACTGTGTTCTTTTCACCTCATCATCTCCCACTTTGGCATCCCTTCTTTGAAACATCAATAAACATCGACCACAGGTAACAGCTTTGTGAAACAGTGCTCCAGGAAGCAAGGAAGAAGAGAGGTGGAGGATCCCGGTGACGCACTTCAGAGAGAACGGCAGCCTGTTTGCACTGAGAGGAAAATTAGGAGGAAGTAAGTGTGGAGGATGGGCATGTAGGAAACCTAAGGAAAATGGTGTCTTTGAAAAAGAGATTTTGAAGAATAGAGCGAGGACTTGATTCATTTTGAGGAATCTGAAATGAAATAGCCTCAGAAAGTTAGAGAACTTGAGGATAATCTTGAGAGAATCTTGAGGATAAGCAGCCGGGTTGCATTTTGCATTCTACTGCTTCATTACATGAAGCCCTTTGTGATGAATGTCCACTGTTAACACCAGAAGGAAGGACAATAGTGACGTGGAGGTTATGTCATGGTCAGAACAAACAAAAACAGTAACATTATCTATGTAAGTTTGCTTCTGAGTTTGAAAAATGTTCATTGAACAAAATTTCTAAAGTTGCAAGTAAATACATGGGTGTTTACATTGTACATGGGAATTTTTCTAAGTGCCTAGAATGGTACCTCATACAAAATAATTGTTGTATGTGTTTGTTGTTTCAAATGAGAAAAATCCAAAAGTAATTAACTTCTTGGTAGATAATTATAGCAAATGATTTGATAGATCCAAATCAAAATATTTAACAATATTTACTGTAACTTCATTGTCCAAAAAGTGGGCCCCTTTTATTTCCCTGTACTCAAAGGGTATATTCTGATTATGAAGGCATTTCCTCATTCATAAAACTTAAGTACAAGCTACTTGTCTGGTTTTGAGTATCACGGAAACCAAAGCGAGGGACCCTTTGTATCAGTTGATGACATGACTATGAGGTGCTTTTATGCAACCAGTAATCATCGTCAAGACTTGAGTTCAGTCTGTTAAATAGGAGGCCAATGTGAGCCATGTTAGCAGAGAGACAGTCTCCATGGGCAGCGGCTCCATCCTGATGCCTACGGGTCTTTCTTCCTCCTCCAATTCTAGATAGCAGGTATCCATTATCCGTAAGAGTGATATTCCATTATCACTCTTCCCTCCCGACTTCCTTGGTTTATTCCTGGTTTCTCAGTTATTCCCAGCCTTTAGAGGAAATAAGGATCACTACAGTGCTCACCATCTATTCTGGATTCCCTCCTCGTATCCTAAAGATTTTTTTTTTAGAAACATGATTTAAATTTAAATTAAAAAAATTTTCCCTCAGGTTTATGAGATACAATTGACATATAACATTGTCTAAGTTTAAGGGGTACAGTGTAATTTGTTATGTATATTGTGAAACAATAACCTCAGCAAGGCAGATAGCAGATAACCCCCTCACAGAGCTGAGTTGCCACTTGTGTGTGTGTACAAGTTATAAGATCTACTTTCTTAGCCACTTTCAATATAAAATACAGCATTTATTACACAGTCTTGATGCTCCATTTTCGATCTTGATTTAGTGAGCCCATACTCACTAATCTTTCCAAGTGACTCTGTTAGAGGGAAGTTTGAGGACCACAAATTGGAAAACAGTGTTAGTGGCTGCAAAATTTCTGAAGAGAGGATCTATATAACATTTTACATTTCAGATATGTTCAGTGTAGAAAGAAGATTAAACTTGAGAATTGCAAAACTTAGCATTACGGATGTTCAGTCTGGGAACAAAGATCATTCTAATCTAATGCCTTCATTTCACAGATGAGGAAATACTGACTTTGAGAAGTTAGATGTGCCCAAGGATATTATAATAAGCTTGTGGCAGAATCAAGGCTAGAAATAAGTTCTCAACTCCCCATTCAGGTTTTCTTTGCCCCATTTTACACTCTAAAATGAGGTAAAATTATGAGCATTAATTAGAAAATCTCTTTTTGTTTTTTTAACCTTTTGTAGGGCTCTAGAGTTTCTAATTGTCTCTCAAAATATAGCTCCGGTCTATTTAAACATTTTGGAAGGGTAACAAAGGAGTTGATTTCCATAAAAGCAGAAAAGAGCAAGGAAAAATACAGCTGGGAGAGGACAAGCTTTTCTCTGTGAAGAGATTCTAAACAATGATTTTATGTTTTAAATACCTGTAATTAGACCTCTCTATATATCCACTCTAATCTCCTTTTGGCTCTTCCACATACAATCTTTCCTTTTTTCTGCACAGCAAGGTCAAATGTGTCTTCTGATGCACACAGGATGAACAAGGTGCATGCATCCTGAATGCTAAAACCAGTGGGGGTGATTATTTTCAAGAATCGGGTATTAAACACTTACTTCATCGACCTGGGAAGGGTCCTTTGATGCTCACATGTCACATTCTTCTTTAAAGAATAAAAATGTGTATCTAAGTTGTACAGTTTTTTTGCCGGAAATTTACAGCTTTTAAATATGGCTAGCTGTTTCCATGTGGAAAAAAGACAAACATGTACAACATATTAAATTATTATACAAATTGTACTGGCCTGATTGCTTGGGATATCCATTATGTAGTTGCTTTTTTCTTGGAAGGGAAGTATTCATCAGAAAGGAAATTGCATATTCAGAAGTGGGGATCTGAGAATCTTAAAAAGTTTCTATGTTCTTCATAAGAGATAGCAAATATGAGAGTAAAAAGATCACAAGGATTAGAACCAGGTGACAGAAATCCTGTCGGCTGTTATAACTAGTTTTAATTTCAATTTGATGTGGAAAATGGGGGTGATATCTGAACCTATCTAGTAGATTGTCATGATGAGCATGAATTATGAAATTATTGAATAAAATTGGTGTTGTTACTTAGTAATTAATGTTTATTTGTAGTGAAAATAGTATTAAGGATAATTTAACACATTATATAAAAAGATAATTTTTGCACAACTATTATTTACCAATAAATAATACCTATTTATGGTGAAAAAATAACATTTGTAAGTAGTTTGCAAGCTTAGCATTACATAAAGCATTTCAGCACTGCTATTCAGTTTGCTTCCTCGGGGTCTTGAAACAAGTCTGTAAGTGCTACTTGTTCCAACCCACCACCCCCGCCCCACCCCAAATCTCCATTCCACACGGGAGGTGAGCCAAGTGGAAGGAGAAGAGAGATATACTGTCCAGAAGGAGAACGTGAGTAGAGATAAACGATAGTGACACTCTCCCCTCTAGTTCATCAATTCCTTGTACACAGTCCAAACTTAAGTCTATTTGCTTCTGTAACTTGTCAAGTCTAGTTCACGGAATGAGAAAATCTAGAACAGTGGACTGAGGGCCACTTAGTCATAATCAGAGTTTACAGCTGGAAGGGATGCATTTTTAGGGTACTTTTTAGGTAATTCTGATGCAAGTTTGAGAATTAAGGCTATACAACTAATCCTGTAATTTTCAGTCTCTGCTAGAGTCAACAAGGGAATTAAAAATAATTACCCAGATATTTTGCTGAGTTAGGTACCATAATTAAAAAAAAAAATCCTCAGATGTTTCTAATGTGCAGATAGTTCATTTATTTTAATTCCTTATTCAGTGAAGAAACTGAGCTTCTTTTAAAAAGAATAATTAATTTTCTATAATTTCTATTCATGCACAAATATGAATACCCAACTCAAAAAGTCTATTGAGCACATCCACGTAAGGTCAAATGGGCTTATCAGCTCATAACAGGGATGAAAACAATTCAAAGTTATTCAAGGCAGAATAAGGTAAATGCCATATGAAGGAAAGTACAAGGTATTTTGATACTTTGAAAGGTTAAGAAGTAACAACTAGAGCAGGAATATGGCAGTACATACCTCAAAATCAGAGGGTGTTGACTTCTGGAAGCTGGTGAGTACTGTACTTATGGAGCTGTAGAAAATAATATGATATGGATACTAAAATTCCATCCTATAATTTGGGAATTACTTTGTGGACCAAAACTTTGTAAAAACTTTGCTCCTCATAGACACTAGAACTACAAGGAAGTCCTGCAGGATTATTATAATAAATAAGGGTGACCTTTGATTTCTTTTAACTTAAGTGTTTAAATTACAGAATTGCTCTCAGTTCTACAGTTCTGAAAAATTATATGAGTATGACTACAAACAATGGTTATGAAGTATGTGGCCTTTTTAAAAAGACTTTTTAACTTCCTAAACATACTCTAATATGCCACTACTTCACTTTCAAGATACTTATCTAGTTCAGGGTCTCATTGTCTACCATTTGAATCATCTGGAAATTTTCTTTCTGCTTTTTTTCCTCTCTAATCTCTTAACTCTTTTTATTACTCATTCTAAAACATTACTGTAATATGATTTAATATAAAATAAAACTTCATTTTGGGATGCATAGTTATATAGTTTCCATTTATATTTTTTCCTTCTCAGAAGTTTATTATCAAAGTAATACTTATATACAATTTAAGAATAAAATACATGACAAGGTCTATAATGAAACACAGCTCTCTCCTGCTTTCTCCCTTCACATTCCCAATTTCTGCTCCCGATAGGAAATCACTTCCAACTATCTGTTGCTGATATTATTTGAAATGATACTGTTATTCAATATTTTTTTCAATACTATGCATTGCCTGCTGATTTTCTTTTACTCTAAAGGATGGAGATTTAGCCCACTGAAACATTCTGCTTTCTTCCTTCCTGCAAATAATTGTGGAGATACTGGTGGACAAGACAAAGTTCTCAAGCTTATAAACACATTCTGGTGCAAAAAGGCAAAAAAATAGATAAGTAGACAAGGAGTTGAATAATATACCAGAAAGAACCCATGAAATGAAAAATATAGAAGAGGGAAGGACACATATTCCCTTCCTTCACCCAATATAGTTATAATAACATTTTTGATGGTTTTATTAGTGATTAGCTAAACATTACTCAACACTAAAGCATAAATTTTACTATGATTACCTTTCAGTTATTATACAACTATTTATTTTATCTGAGTCTATAATTGCCATGTTTTTGCCTTTGTTTAGTTTTCCATGTCCTGAGAACTCCTCACACACTGCTGGAACTATAAGACTTTTCTCAATGTGGTCAAACACAATAGCTAGTCTCTCAGTTTTTTGCCTTTCTCTTTTATTATTTCTTCTGGAAACCTCTGTCCTCTTGCTCCAGTCTAGGGTGGTAGCTTTTCAAAATCTACAGCACAGCTACAGCGCCTCTTATCATCTTCTTAGGAATTCCCTCTGTCCCTCCTTGGAAGATCTCCTTTCCTGGTAACCACATCTTACTCTTTCTTGATTTAGTCTTCCAGTAACTTCTGGAGAAAAAGTGCACAGGAAGCAAGTTCTTTTTGCAAATTTGCAATTTGAAAATGATTTTATTTTACTCTCACCTTTGATAGCTAGTCTGCATATAAATTCTAGACTGGAAATTAATTTTACTCAGAAATGTGGAAGCTCTGCTCTATCACCTTCTTGTTTTCAGAAGCACTATTGAGAATTCTGATGTCCTTTTGTTTCCAGTCCTTGATATGCGACCTATTTTCCTTTCCACTGGAAGTCTTAGAGTTCTAATATTTAAAAAATAATTTGGTTTTCATGGACTTTTTTTTTTTCCTGGAAAGATAGAATTATGTGGTAATTAAGATTCTAGATCCAGGGCCTCCCTGGTGGTGCAGCAGTTAAGCGCTGCGCTGTGGAGCTGCTGGCAGCAGCGATGTGAGTTCGACACCCAGCCCGGGAGAGTCCCACATGGCGCGGCAGACCTCTCCTGCCTTGCCCACAGCTCCCCTCAGCAGTGTATTTCCATCCATCTTCCTGTTCTGCTCCCCACTCTGTCTCTGGTGAACCCTCTTGCCGCCCCATGCCTCTGGCCTGTACCCCAGCTTGTATGCATAAATAAATCTTTAAAAAAAAAAAAGGTGTCTATAATCCAAATAAGACATTCATTTAAAAAAAAAAAAAGATTCTAGATCCAGGCCACTGGATCTATCACTTAACTAGCTCTACTAAATAAACTTTAGGCAGTTTATTTAACTTCTCTGTGCCTCTTTTGACTATAAAATAAAGATAATATACTCACAGGTATATTACTCACAGGAATATATAGGAGGTCCTTAAGGAGGATTATAATACTATAAAATGTTTAGAAAGGTGTCAAGCACATAACAAACAAAACCTCTGTAAACACTGACTATCATTATTATTATTATTGCTATTAATATTATTATTAATTGTGCTGGACATTTAGTAGACTTAATGGAAACTCAGATTTACACAGCTGGAGCATGTGCTTGTGCTATTTCTTGGATTATTTTATCCTCTTCCTTTTTTCCATACTTTATTTCTAGATTCCTTGTAATTGATAAAATTTCCTCAGTGTTATATTTCAATCCTCCTGCTCTGATATTTTAAATAGTCTATATTTTTGGTCTTATTTTTTGAATGTTTGTACATTTATGCATATAATTATGTATTTATATATATATATATATAATTGCTTTTAATGGATGCAATATTTTTTTATATTTTAATTTATTTAATTTATATTTTTTACATTGTGTATTCCCCTAGGTATCCCACCACCAATTCACTCTTGACCCATCACCATCCTCTCTTGTGCTCTTTTCTTCCCCTTTCTTTGCTGGGTGTCTCTCTCTTGTTTGGTTCCCCTATATTCCTGTTATGAGTGAGACCATTCAATATTTTTCTCTTTCTTTCTGGCTTATTTTGCTGAGCAGGATCCCTTCTAGCTCCATCCAGGTTGCTGCGAATTGCATGTGTTTATCATTTTTGAATGCTGAATAGTATTCCATTGTGTATATGTACGACATTTTCTTGATCCAGTCATCTATTTTGGGGCAATTGGGTTGTTTCCATACCTCAGCTATTGTAAACAGTGCTGTAATAAACATACGGGTGCATGTATCCTTTTGGATTAGTGTTTTTGTGTCCTTTGGGTAGATTCCCAAAAGTGGTATTGCTGGGTCTACGGAAGCTCCATTTTCAGCAGTTTGAGGAAATGCCATACGGCTTTCCATAGTGGTTGGACCATTTTGCATTCCCACCAGCAGTGTAAGAGAGTTCTTTTTCTCCTCATCCTTGCCAGAATTTGTTGTTACCTGTTGTTTCAGTGTGTGTATTCTCACTGGCGTGAGGTGGTATCTCATTGTGGTCTTGATTTGCATTTCCCTGATTATAAGTGATGTTGAACATTTTTTCATATAGCTGTTAGCCATTAGCTTTTCTTCTTTAGAGAAGTGTCTTTTTAGCTCTTCTGCCCATTTTTTGACTGGATTATTTACTTTGTTTTTATTGAGTTGTGTGAGCTCCTTTATCAGTTGTATTGTGTGCAAAGATTTTTCTCCCTGTTAGTAGGGTGTGTTTTGATTAATGTCTCTTTTGCTGTGCAGAAGTTTTTTAGTTTGATGTAGTCCCAGCTGTTTATCTTTTCCTTCACTTCCTTCACTTTTGGGGATGTGTCTTTAAAGATTTTGCTGAGATGTATGTCGTGTAGAGTTTTGTCTTTTTTTTCTTCTATAAATTTTATGGTTTCAGGTCTTACATCAAGGTCTTTTATCCATTTTGAGTTGTTTTTTGTGTGTGGTGTGAGGTAGTAGTCTAGCTTCATTATTTTGCGTGTAGCAGTCCAGTTTTCCCAGGACCATTTATTGCATAAGCTAACCTTGTTCCATTGCATATTCTTTGCTCTTTTGTCAAAGATTAGTTGTCCATAGATATGTGTATTTATTTCTGGGTTTTCTATTCGATTCCATTGGTCAATGCATCTGTTTTTGGTCCAGTACCATGCTGTTTTAATTATTATGGCTTTGTAGTGTAGTTTGAAGTCAGGGAGTGTAATTCCTCCAGGAGAGCTTTAGCTATTCGAGGTTTTTTGTGGTTCCTGTGAATTTCATCAATGTTTGTTCTATTTCTTTGAAGAATATCATTGAGATTTTTATCGGAATAGCATTGAATCTGTAAATTGCTTTTGGTAGAATGGCCATTTTTATAATGTTAATTCTTCCAATCCATGAGCAGGGGATGTCTTTACATTTTTTTGTGTTCTCCTCTATTTCTCTTAACACTTTGTGGCCCGCTCACGTATTTGTGCGTGTTTTTGTCACCAGTATCAGGTGGCCGCTTACGTATTAATACATGTTCATCTAGTCTCCGGTTTTTCATGCCACAGTGGATTTATTTGGAATCATTAGGAGCTATTTCTTTGATTGTACTCAGTCTAGAAGCTTTACACATTGTTTTGGTGAAAAATAAGGTGTTTTATGAGAGATATTACAGTTTTTTTTAATATCCAGTAGTTCAGGAGTTGTGTGTGTTTTATTGAATGCTTATACCATTCATGCAGTGGCACAGAAAATGGCCGGCCCCAAGGGCTGGTAAATTTAAAGGGCACCGGCATACAAAGTGTTAATAGTGTCTTACAGTTTTCTTTGTATAAGTCCTTTACCTCTTTTGTTAGGTTTATTCCCAGGTACTTGATTTTTTTGGTTTCAATTTTGAAGGGGATGGTTCTCTTAATTTCTTCTTCTTCAGACTGAGTCTTTGCATATAGGAAGGCTACTGATTTTTGTGCGCTGATTTTGTATCCTGCTACTTTACTGAACTGGTCTATAATTTTGAGTAATTTTTCTATAGAGTTTTTAGGATTCTGTATGTATATTATCATATTGTCTGCAAATAATGACAGTTTGATTTCTTCTTTCCTTCTTTGGATTCCTTGTATGTCTTTCTGTTGTCTTATTGCTCTGGCTAGGACTTCCAGTATTATATTGAAAAGCAATGGTGAGTGTGGATATACTTGCCTTGTTCCTGATCTTAGTGGAAAGGCGTTCAGCTTTTCACCACTGAGGATAATACTGGCTGTGGGTTTGTCATATATGGCTTTTATTATGTTAGGGTATGTTCCTTCTATTCCAAGGATTTCAAGGGCCTTTATCATAAATGTTGCACTTTGTCGAATGCTTTCTCAGCATCTATTGATATGATCATATGGTTTTTATTTTTCTTATTGTTGATGTGTTGGATTACATTAATTGATTTTTGGATGTTGAACCATCCTTGTGTCCCTGGAATAAATCCCACTTGATTGTGGTGTATCATGTTTTGGATACATTGTTGGATCCTGTTGGCTAAGATTTTGTTGAATATTTTTGCATCAGTGTTCATTAGAGAGATTGGTCTGTAGATTTCTTTTTTTGTGTTGTCTTTGTTTGGTTTCGGTAGTGGTGTAATGTCGGCCTCATAGAACATGTTTGGTAATATTCCTTCCTTCTCAATTTTTTGAAAGAGTTTGTGTAAGATAGGGACTAGTTCATTTTTAAATGTTTGGTAGAATTCATTTATAAAACCGTCTGGTCCTGGGCTTTTGTTTTTGGGGAGGGTTCTGATTACTGTTTCAATTTTACTGCTTGTAATTGGCCTATTTAGGTATTCTATATCTTCTTTATCTAGTTTTGGGTGCTTGAATAGTTGTAGGAATTTGTCCACTGATGCAATGTTTTTCTTTAAGATGTTAATTATAAGGTTTGTTCTTATTGTTGATGTTTTCCTTGTTTTTTTCCCTAATTTTTACATTTGAGACTTTTCTTTAGTGATTCTTATCAGATGATTCTTGACTGTCTCTTCATATTTAAAAATGAGGCTATTAAGCTCCCAGACTTTGTAAGCTGGTAACCTTGCTATAGAGAGGTTGGGTAGCAGTGAGGATTCCCTGAAGAGACTGATAGGTCCCTCTAAATGTCAGTTTCTGCAGATCTTTGAACTGCTCAGTTTTTCGGGTCTCTTGTCTGGGACAATCAGCCTGGTTACCAGTGTTTTGGGAGCTGAGCTGTGGCAGGGCTGGTGGGTGTGTTTCATGCAGACCCTCACACATCCCCCTTCCTTTTAATGTGGTATCTCCTAGTCCAAACTTTCTGCCCTATCTTGAGTGGATCCAAGTTTTGTGGACCTTAGAACTTGTATCATTTGGGGATTTTCTTCTAGACAAAAACTACGAAGCAAAATTAACTGCAGGGCCTTGGAAGGGATCTGTTTAAGTGGGGAGCCAGAGGCCTTTGCTTCATTAGCCTCTGGTAACTCTGGCTCTTCTTGCCTTCTATGTACTAGAGCAATGCACTTCACTTTTTGGCTAAAGAGGTGATCTTGGGTGTCTAACTGCTCTTAGAGCCTCTCAGTTCTCTTCCTTTTAGCTTCATCAGGGGTAACCAGTGTTTTTAAATGGCATTTACGATTCAACTAGTGTACTTGTTGCGGGCTTTTCTCACTGCGGGCAGGTAGATGTCAGTTTTTTTTCTGAAGTTTTACAACTTATCCATCTCCTTTCCATTGTCTAAAATCTTGTGGCTATCTCTTAGCTATTATTACCCACACTGTCTTTTGTTATAATGGGTTTACAACCTATTTTTTTTTTTTAATTTCTTTGCCCACTTATAAGCCCACTTATAAGGGCTTTTAGGAGAGTACAGAAATAAAGAGCCAGGCTCAATTCGCCATGTCTGAATGGAAGTGTCATCTTATTCTTCGACATTTTTTATCTTTGTCTTTAACTCCAATATTTATTTTAATGCTATTTAAACGGATGCATTATAAAAACAAACAGTTGTTGTACTACATTTAAAAAATAAATGCCTTAATCTTACCCACTATTTTTTGAGCCAGTAAGTCAACATTAGTTGGCCTAACAATTTGATATATTTTGATAACAATCTGTGAATATTTTGTGCACCAGGATAAATCAGAAAATATTTACAATTTAAAAAACAATATTTTGAAATTATTCATGTTAATACAAAGGTGCTTGTAAAAAATTCCTGTTTCTAGGTTTCATATCTTGTTTATTCTTCTAAATGGTGTTCAACAAATATTTGTTGAATAAATAAATGCCCCCATAGTCTTATCTTATACACTCAGCTAACTTCATCTCTATGAAAATATTTCCTTTCCCAAACTACTCTCCAACGCTTGTCAAAAGGAGATATTAAGATATTTACATTGTTTCCCAAACTGTGTTCCTAGGAATCTCAGGTTTTCGTGATTTGTTTTAACAAGTAAAATGAAAGAAAACAAACTGTATTTAAGTAAATTTTATAAACCCTAGTTCAATGAACTCAATAAACTTCTTTATATCATGAATTTCCTTTTTTTAATTGAGTTAACACTGATTTATAACATAAGTTTCTAGTAACAGAAGTTTCTGGTAACACTGATTTATAACATAAGTTTCTGGTGTCCACCATTATAGTCAGATAATTGCATATACTACCTCATGATTACCACTACAAGTCTAGTTTCCATCCACATTAAGAACTTCTTAGACCCTTATGTTAATATCATGAATCTTTAAAAATGAAGTAGTTATTAGAATTCTGTAAATCCGTTTTACTACCAATCCTGTTTAGTAGGGTACTATTTATTTCTTACAAAGCATGTCCATCAAAATACAGTTTGGAAAGTTTTTTTCTTTATCAACAGTACATTTCTTATTTCTACATCTATAAAAGGCCTCATTTTTGTCCTAAAAGATAATTTCTCTCATTACCAATTGCATTCTAAATCTTGATCTTTCAGAATTAGCCTTTCTTGAAAGCTTTGGGAATACTAAGCTGATTGCCTTCCTACAGGAAATAAATGATGCAGGGGGAAATAAAATCCTGGGTCAGAGAACTTTATATGTTATAGTTACTGGGGGAAAGAAGAAATGAATCAAAGAGAAAGGGCGGGGTTCGAGGGATGGCCATCCAAATAGTCCTGAACTGAATGTCTTGCTGTTGCCCTAGGAGCAGGATTCACTGTAAGACAGAGTCAGCAGTGGGAGATGACACCTAGGGCACTCTATGAGTGCTCTCACTGCTCATTAGTGCTTTCCAGGGTTTTTTTCCTGCATGTACTAAACTTCAGATTTAATGGTGCAAGCCTCATATTGTTTAAACCAGACTCTCCAGGGGAGGTACTTAGGAATCTTTATGATGAAAAGATGATTCTTAGGTTTAGAAGATACTGTATTTTCAGTCACAATTGTGGGTCTTCCCTGGTCACTCTTGAGCATGACCTCCATTTTGCTTTCACATGTGTGATAATTCTTTTGGAGAATCTGAACTCACTTTTTGCCTTATTCTCTTTGCTTCAGATTCTCCTTGTATATTTCAGAGCCCAGTCTCTCATCTTGGTTCTTTTTTTCTCTCTCTACTTCTTAATATTTTGGACTGGCTTTAAACTGAGTGAATTCTCTCAAATTTATCTGTTGGAGCAGCTTAGAAGAAAAGATCTATTTGCACCAGCCAAATAAGAAAGCGACATTCAGCAGGGAAGGAGGGGAGGGTAAGGGCTCAAGCATGGGGGACTATGGTGATGGCTCCACGGGTGAACAGGTGGTGGGTAACTTATGGGGAACGCACAATAATGTAAACGATATGAATAACAAAAATAAATAAAATATCTATATAAAAAAAGAAAAGATCTGAATACCTTTTCCTAATATTTGAGGAACTGAATATTAAATAGATTCAAGGAAACTAGGAATAGTTGTAGAAGGGAATTAAAAATTATTTAACACACAATTTAAAAACTGCAATAAAGCAAAAGCTAAAAAGTATGATACTTCTGTACTATTTCTGTCAGCAATACAGGTCCCATTTAGAAGCTGCTAGTATTTCATGAGTCCTTCTGGGGATATTCAAATGCATTTATAAACATTAATGTAATGTGTGTGTGCATATTTCTTTTACACAAAGGTATCATGATATATACTCTGCTAGGTACCTTGGCTTTTTTCACCTAATTTATTTTTGAGATTGTTAGAGATTGAATTGTGTCCCCCCCAAAGATATATTGAAGTTCTAATACCAGTATTTCAGAACTTATTTGGAAATAAGATTATCGTAGATGTAATTAG
This sequence comes from Scalopus aquaticus, assembly GCA_004024925.1. Classification (NCBI taxonomy): domain Eukaryota; kingdom Metazoa; phylum Chordata; class Mammalia; order Eulipotyphla; family Talpidae; genus Scalopus; species Scalopus aquaticus. The sequence goes on along the minus strand of PVIJ01010917.1, from coordinate 23,678 downwards.
ATGAGCTCATGCTAGAATACGCTGGACCCTTAATCCAGTGACTGGTATCCTTATAAGAGGATACAGGGATACACAAAGAGAATGTCATGTGACAGCAAACAACAGGCAGGGATTAGAATAATGCAGCTACAAGTCAAGGAATGCAAGGCTGGCTGGCCAATCACCAAAGGTTAGGGAGAGGCAAGGAAGGATCCTCCTATACAAGAAAAGAATGGCCATGTCAACACCTTCATTTTAGATTTCTAGACTTCTAGAACTGTGATACAACAAATTTCTATTGTGTAAGACACATAGTTTGTAGTACTGTTCTTCAGTAATGTTATCAAATGAACTTAGAAATCTTTCTATTTTCTATAGATTTTTCATTCTATTTATATATTTTATATATATATCTACATACAAACACACTCAGTCGTCTATAGATAGACATTTAAGTCTTGTTTTGAAATATTTGCCATTAAAAGCAGTGTGTAAATAAATAACCTTATATATGTGTCATTTCACACATATGTGAGATATCCTGGGTTAAATACAAAGGAGTGGTGAATACTTAAATTGAAATAATATGTTTTGTATAGAATAAATGAGAAATTATTGTGACTTTTATAACCTTAAATTTCTAAATGGCAGGACTTTTTCCTCACTCCTGCCCCCTCTCCCCCCAACTGTCGACCTGCTGCCTGACCTTTTAGACAAGCCTCCCTTCTCTGGATCTCTGCTGCTCTTGAGATTTTAGTGCTTTAATAATTAAGTTCTTAAGGTGGCTGAAGAGATCAAATAAAAAAAATATTGTGAAAGCAATCTCCCTACAAAAACACAGCATTGCTACTATCTTTGCCTTAAAGCAATGTTTAATAACACTATACGCCTTTCATCCTCATTCTATCCTCACTAAAAGTCACACACACACACACACACACACACACACACACAATTTCACTGGGTTATATATCTATTTTCACATTTGTTTTCATGTATTCAGTAGTTTCTTGCTCTCTCCTTCATATTTGCCTACAACAGTTAGCATATATGTCTTTTCTACAATGTTTCTGACAGATATATTCAGTGCTTTTGTATACTAAAGTTTTCATTAATGAAAATTCTGTATTTCCCGAAGGTGGCCTTAGGGTTTACTTTTATGCAGTACATATTCTTTCTCTTTTTTCAGATTTGACTAACTATGGGGGATGATTTTTAACCAACTGATTGGAAAAAATCAATACAAGATTCATGTAATTGTCCTAGCTAACCCTAAAGGAAGGAGGTAATTTCACAATGTCTTCCCGGGTCATAAAGACTTCTTTCTAGGCAGAGTTTAGAATTGAGAACCCAGTCACATGGTTATTATTTTAGTATCCTCAGTCCTGTTGCCTGCCAAGAATTGTCAAAGGTAAGAGGAGGATGTTGTTTATATGATATAATTGGTGAAGTGCTAGGAAGTGTCCTGAGTCTTCACACATCTTCCCTAGGGCATTCCAAAGTACTTAAAATTCCTACCTTCATAGTCAATGCTTCTTCTTACTCAAATGTAAATAGCATGAAGGGTTTCACAATAAACCATTATCAGTCATCAGCAGCTCAGCATAAATTGGCCTATTAGATTCTTTTCTTGCTAACAATAGGTGGTGAAGAAGAAAGTAAAACAGTGAGCTGTGAGCTAGTACTGCCACCTTGAGAGAAAAAATATGAGGAACATTTCTCCTTTCACCTTTTCCACTGAACAAGAAACTGAGCTTCCTTAAATGGAGGAAGTACTGGGATTTGAGCCACCTAGAGAATTGAACTCAAAAATTTTTCTTTGCTTGCCTGCAAAGTCAACTCTAGGCAAAATCTTGAAGAGGTAGCAATTAAGGCTTTCTAAACTTTTAGAATAATGAGTATAAAGATGATCTGGCAAATCTCAAAATGGTATCTGGAGGTCAAAATGGTTCATCACAATTCTGATACCACAATGTTGGAAGAGACTAGTTTTTGAACCAAGCTTCTTACTAGGATGAATGTACTCTGTCCTCTGTTTTCCATTTTCTGTGACAGTTATAAAGGTTACTAGTCTCCATCTCTTTTGGAAGTCTATTTGACTTTTTTGCTGAATATTTTAAGGTCAACAAAGTAGTCTCATACTCTACAGCCTGAGATCTGCTTGGGGCATTGACTGCTTGGTTTGTAAAGGCTTTTTCTCTCATTCTCTTTCTCTTCACTCTACCCCATTTTCTCTCTTTACCTGTCTGCCCACTACCTTGCCCCCATCCTTTCCAATTCTCACATATTTAGAAACACTGTTAGAAAGAATGATGTTCCATCTAGGTAAATCTGCCTGAAATTTTATCCACATCTTTCAGGAAGACCCATTTATCCAGAAGCAGTAAAGAACTATAAATTAAAAGCACTCTGTAGGGGAAACACTTATGTTTGAGAATAGCCAGCCAATTGTAGGTGTTTCATAAATTAGATCCATCTATAGCTATTTCAATTCAAATATTGCTCTCAGCTATTGATGCATTGGACTTACCACATTATCTGTGAAATGTATTTGTTATGAGAAAATTTTCTCTAAAGAAAGAACCCTCCACTTCTTGTGCTAGTGTTGTTTTATTCAGTTACTGGCTCTTATTCCTCTGCCTAAAAACATGCTCAGGCTCTCCATCCTGGAATTAAAAAAAAAAAATCCCCTTCTTGAACACTGTTTCCTATTCAAGTCATTAGTAACAATAATACCTCATATTTGCAGAGTGAATAATATATGTCAGGCACTGTGCAGCTTACATGTATTAGCTCATTTAAATCTTTCAAGAATCCAATGAAGTGGGTATCTTTGGTTGCCCTATTTATACAAATGAGAACACTGAGGTTTAGAGAAATGTTATATGTTGTCCAGGAGGTCAGACCGGGAGTGGGTGGCTGCGTAGAAAGTCCAGTCTCATCCGTAGACCTGTCTAAGCCATGCTATCATCCACAGTTTGTGCTGTCTCCACCAATGCACTATAATCATTTATTGCCTAATCAGAATATCTAAAGGTTTATTTTCAATATGCATCTTAGTCTTCGTAAAGCAGTTGCCACTGTTGGATTTTTGGATCTTTCTCCATCCTTCATTTCCACACTATTCCACTACATTGTTGCTTCCATATTTCTAACTGCTCTTTCTTATTTTGCTGATTTATCCTGTTTTCTTAGATGTTGTACTAATCTGAAGTTTTTTGTTCCTTTAAATGTCTTCCCTGGGTAAGTTCGATGACTCCTATGCCCTCAACTATCATCTCAGTTCTAATTCTAGCATCCCTTTCTCCTGAGCTCCAGGTTCATCTCTACTTATAGGCACCACAAACTAGTAATATCCAAATTGACCCATTTATCTTTCATTCAAAGTCTGTCGTGTTTCCTACTTGATCCTAAAACATAGAATCAAGTATGTTTGATTCTATGTGTGTTTCATACATACATACAGCTGAAGATACATACAGCTGAAGATGAGGAAAAGGTTTTTTTTTTTACATCTTTTATTCTCACATTTAATTAGTTGCTATATCCAATGTATTCAAAATTTTAAATTTAAATTTTTGTACGATCATCTCTATTACCATTTCTTTTGATTTAACTCAGACCTCCATCCTAGCTTACCCCTTTGAAGGTCAAGCATTGTGTATTGAATCTTATTATAGTCACTGCAGTAACTTGCCCAATTTTGTATATAGAAGTAGACCATTAGAAATTTGTTAAAATAGATGAATTTCTACCAATCACTTATATTTCATGGTTAATCTATTATCTAAAACTTCTATAGCACAGACATATTTCTGTGATTTTGAAGAAAGGACAATTATTAGTTCCATTTTACAGATGGGGAGATGGACATAGAAAAGTGAGCTGACTTACCCAAATTTATACAACAAAAATATAGTAAGGCTTGAATTATATCATACTTTCACTTAAAATTCATGCTTTTAACAATTGTATTTCTGTAGGTTTTCTTTTGCTCTAGTTCTATGCATTATGCTGACACCCTAATTATGTTTTCTATTACAGCTATGAAAATTTAATGGTTACCAATCTCACAAGCATATAGATGTAGATTTAGAAATTAGCTCATATTCGTAACTCCACACCCTTCATCTAATCTTAGAGCAATTCAGAATCAAAATTAAATCAGAGCTTGAAGGAAAACTGGAGATTAAAGAAGGATCCACTGGCCAACAACACATGAAATGCCAACAACCAATTTGCTTCCTATAACTCAAAACAAAATTAGACATTGGGGGCAGTATTTGGACCTTCTAGTATTAACTTGTCACATTAGATCATAGTTAGTATTGAGTTGGAAACACAAAGCTTAAAACAAGACAAAACATAACATGGAGTTGCATTTAGGGAAGGTAAAGTAGTTAGTCCAGACCTGGTGATTGAAGATAAAAGAGAGGTCCACCTGGAAGAATAGGTTAATGGCAATAAACATAAAAGGGTAAAGAATACAAAGAAATTGAGAGTCAAGGTGGGCCATGGGTGAAAGCAGGTAAAGTCATTGGAGATAACTCATACTCTGTGAGAGTAGAAAGATTTTTGAATTTTATGTCAGAAGACCTGAATTATAATTTTCTATTACCATCAGTTGGAAGTGTGCTCCTGGAAAAAGCTACTTAAACCATGTGGAGCTCACTTTTCTCATCTGTAAATATAGATTGCAATACGGTGTCTTCTGATAATTACATAGTTACAAAGTCTAGTGTTCTTTATTCGGTGGTCTTAACTTCTAATCCTTTTACTAAAGAAATCTTTATCCCCATTTAGGAGAGTAATACATGGATAAGTTTATCTATTATTTATAAATACATACTTTGTATATGTACCACTTTACTATTAAGTATGTTATAAAACAGAAAAAAGAAAAGTAATTAAATAAAGATTAAACAAACAATATAGTTAAACATCTTGTCAATTGTGATGTATCATAGTATCATTAACTAGTATCTCAAGCAACAATATACAGGTGGGGTGAGCTTTGTCATTTCAATGGATGCAAACTCCTATTTCAAATCATCCTTGACAATTTTAATCCCCCACCTCACACACACAAACTTCTCACACACACAAAGTTAGATGTGACTAGCTGTTCATTACATTTATATTGCAGTTTGACTGACAAAGAACTCTTTCTTGGATTCAGAAAAGTGTCAGCAATGTCAGTTTCTTGTTCACTCATTGTGTATCAGTGTTATTTTCATTATGAAGTTTTTTTTTTTTGCAGAAATCCTTTAAAAATACATTTATTAGGAGTGCTTTGGTTAAGCAAATAATACAGCATGTAAATCCACTTCAACTAATTTCTTATGGTACATCAATAGCAGCCTTGAGAGAAGGATTGAGTGCAGGTTATCTTCACGGGAAATGACACTAGGGAGCACAAGCAGAGGGTAGGCACAGGGAACTGCAGGGTGTGTTAACAAGTACATGGCTGCTGAGGCCCAGTCCTTAATAGCAGCCTTCTGAGAAGCCATGTACGACTTACCTCAGTATCATCCTTTCCTGGGTGATGGATGACTAGGGAAACTGTCCAGCTCTCATCCCCTATTGGTTGATGGTTGTGTCCAGCAGTTTTAACCCCCCTTCACTTCTGGGTACAGCAGCTTTTGGTAGAACAAACTCCCATGGTTCTGGAGAATCTGGAAAAGAGAGATGCCAATATTAAAGGTGGGAAATTTTATCATGTTGCAAACTGTTCAAGTCACCTGCAACGAATCAGGTAGAGTCAGCAATTATGAGACACGGTTACTACAGTGCTACACCTGGTGATGGTTAGGATTAGAATCGAGGTCAGTAAACCATGAGAACTTGAGGCAAACAAAGAAAAGAGCACCAGCATTTATTTCTTCCATTCTTTTGTGAGGATATAATAAGGAATATATTTTGGCAATCTATGTATTAAATACAACTAATAAAGCATTATTTTTTCTCACACATTTTAGGCAAAATCTGTAAATGGAAATTCTAATATATTTTTTTCCACATCTTGAAGGCCATCTTGTACATCTCTGAGGAGCCTGCATCTCTAATGGTTCCTTACAGCAGGCGACAAGCACCAGGTCTTCGGGCTGCTGAGATGTATGTATGCTCTGACAAAATCTGCTTCAACCCCACAAAGACATGCCTGATGTCTCCAATGTAACATTGTGGGTTTTTGCCAGCAATGCATTTGCATATTCTCCAAAGACATGTTTCAGGAAACTGTGGAGGCCACTGGGAGGGTGCTAAAACATCAAAGCGCCTTCTAACAGGAAGTACTTCAATGAATTGCTGCCTATTCAAGAAAATGAACTAAAGGAAGACAAGACATTTGCTGATAAGTTGATCTACACAGCAAGTTTGTTATATTACCGATGCTTAAAATCATGCTGAAATAAAAATTCTCTCTAATTATGTCCTTTGGCATCATAATTCTACACTTGAATTTAGACAAATTAACAATTTAATAATCAAAGGGCATTGATTAGATAATGTCTATATACTAAATGCCTGTAAAAAAATGATAGGGCTTTCAAAAAGGAGAGTAAAACTCAATCTCTTAAGTACAATCAAGTAGGGGAGAAGAGCATTGCACATAAGTTACCATAAAACAAGGAGGAAAGAGGTTAGATCTAATAGGGGTGAGGGAGAAAAGGAAGGGCACCATACCTGGTATTAGTTTCTGCATATACATAGCATAGGATACAAGCAAACACTATGTATAGTACCAGCAAGGCACAAAGCAGGTTTTCTGTGATCCTGCAGAGGAGAATGGAGGAGCCCTGGAGCCCTCGGGGGATTTGTAGTCTTTAAATGATATTTCAACACCATTTGTAGTGCGGCAACCAGGCACAGGGCAGGCAACGGGGGCTGGGAGGCCAAGAGGCTGGCAGGTCTCCCAGCCCCAGGCCAATCTTTACTGCATCTGGGTTCTCTGGTGTTCGCTTGTGGTCTCTTCACTGGCCTCTACTATACTCCACTGCAAGGTCCCCTGCCACCCCAAGTCCTCTGCTGCTGCCCTTGTATGCTCAGTCTCCTGGCTGAGGTGCTCACACTCATGTACGCCCACACCATACTCCAGGCGCACGTGTAAGCCCACAGGTGTTAATCATTGATGCCAGTGGTGGGAGGGCGGGGAAAAAACCTGACAACTTCCATTTACCCTATACTATGTGATTTAACTATGTACTTTCTTTGAACTAAAGCTCTTGGTTTGAACTGAGAATCCTGCTCCAGTGATACCATCAGAAAAGCTGGATGTACCTGGGCCAGGATGACCAAGGAGGCAACAGCACACTCTGGGGGCCTAAACATGACCGAGGTCAGAAGACCAGGAGACCAGCTGTGAAGGACTCTTCGTTCATGTGGTGGCTCTTTGTTCATGATTGTCTTTGTTGAACTCACTAACAGAAGGCCAGTTCGAGATGAGACGTCAAAACAGGTTTTTGGGGTAAAATACCTGTTTTCTTGGAGCACTAGCTTTATGACAAGCAAATGTACACTGTAGATTCAATTCTCGTCTTTGCTCAATTGACTTCTGGCAGAAACATGCAGCCTGACCCTGGCATTTTCTGGTTATAGAATCATAAAAAAACACCAACAGCAATGAAAATTCTAAGATGGAGAAATTATTTCTGCACCAAGCAGTTTATTATTTCTTGTGATGATAGCTGAGTCTAATCCAATTGCAAACACCAACAATTTCCTTAAATAAGGTCCACGTGTGAGTCCAACTCATTGACGTTAGTGATAAGTAGACTTGACTTAGAAAAGAGAGAGATCCAAGATTGGTTTTTAAGTCAGTGACAATTACACTGAGCACTATAATGGCCCCTGAGAGGCAAAGAAAGACGCTCTAATTCTTAATTATAAAAACAATAATTCCTGTGGTCTGCTTTTAAGTCATAAGCTTGTAGGAATATAAAGCCAACGTTGAAAACAAAAGCTGTGTCATAATCTGTACTGACAATATGTTGCAGTTTTCTTGAGCATGAGAATATTTTCTCAATAAAGACTTTACAATAAAACAGAATTGTATGTATTGGATGACTTTGTTTCTTAAAAAAATTTTTTTAAAGGACAGGTTTACTAGGGAAAGGAGAAAAAGAGAGTCACCTGGGCAGTCACAGGTGAGCACAAGAGTTGGCCCCGCTGTTTTGCAAAGAGAGGTTTGTGAAAAGAAACACCTGTGTAGTCACAAACAGGCAGAAGAGCTGCCAACTTTTGTTTCTTAACTGAAAATCAATACGTAATGAGATTATTACACATGCAAATTTATAACAGAAATGTTAATAGAAAATCAAATTCGGCAAAGTTGAGAGTTATTATAAATAGCATTTCATGCTTCAGTAACTGGGAATGAAACAGTGTACAGTAGGGAGAGTCACTGTCTGCAGGTTCTCACCAGGTGCTTACAATTGCAAGACATGGCTCAGTCTCAGGGCGCAACAACAAAGGGTTTATTAATAGACGGGGGACTGGAGAGAAACAAAAACTGGCCACAAATGGCCGAATGTCCTACCCCAGATAGAGTCCACAGTGTCCGGTGTCCAAACCAAATCTGTTCATGTAAGAGAGCGTCTTTCCTCTGATGCCAGCCTGGCCCTGGCACACACCGTCAGCAGAGGACCAGGATGCAACTGACCTACGGCAACCGGAGGTATCACAGGTGGAGGCTGCATTGCAGTAGCGCGGCAGCAGGCTGGGCAGTGCCAGGCACCAGTCGGGACAGCTTTCAGAGGTGGTGCCAGAGGACCGCCTCTATGTATTTTATTATTTTTCTGCTATTAGAAATGGACTAATTTCTTCATAGCTTGCTTTTGGGGTAGATTATTGTTAGACGCACAACTGATTTTTGTGTTGATTTTGTATCATGCAATTTTAGTGAATTTGTCTAACTTTTTTTGTAGAGTTTTTAGTGTTTTCAATATATAAAATCATGTCATCTACAAATAAAGACATTTTTACTTTTTTGATTACACCTTTCTTTGTCTTGTCTAATTGCTCTGAATATAACATTACAAATGTAGTGGATAAAGAATGGAGTCTTTGTCTATTTACATTTTTTTTAAAGATTTATTTATGCATACAAGCTGGGGTGTAGGCCAGAGGTGTGGAGTGGTCAGAGGATTCACCAGACACAGAGTGGGGAGCAGAACATGCAGATCCAATGAAGTACACTGCTGAGGGGAGCAGCAGGGGAGGCAGGAGAGGTCTGCTACGCCATGTGGGAATCTCCCTGGCCGGGTTTTGAACTTGTGTTGCAGTGGCTCTGGATAGCTTCATAGTGCTGCGCTCAACCCGCTGTGTCACCAGTGAGGCCCTGTCTTGTTACATTTCATAGAGAAAAACACTTTAGCTTTTCACTGTTATCTGTCTTCTTATCATAAATGGCCTTTATGTAGTGTCCTCATATCTACTATATTGGTATTTTTATCATGAAAGATGTTGAATTTTGTTAAAAATATTTTCTGCATTTATTGAAATGATCATATGATTTTTTTATCCCTCATTTTGTTTATGTAGTTTATCACATTTATTGATTTGTGTATGGTGACCCACCCTCGCATCACAGGGAAATAGCCAACTTGCTTAGGTTTATGATTCTTTAAATATGCTGTTGATTTCAGTTTATTTGTATTTTTCATCATTGTTTATCATGGTTATTGGTCTGTAATTTTCTTTCCTTACATTGTTCTTGTCTGACTTTTGTCTCAGTACAATGCTAGCCTCATAAAATGAGTTAGAAGCATTCTGTACTCTTAAATTTTTTGAATGTTTAAGAAGGACTGGCATTAATCCTATTTGAATATTTGGTATAATTCATCAGTGCAGCTGGTCCTGGATGCTTCTTTATTGGGAGCTTTTATTATTAATTCAATCTCCTTGCTAGTGATAGATCTATTCAGACTTCCTACTTCTTCAGTATTAAGTCTTGGTAGGTTGCTTGTTTCTAGGAATTTACCTACTTCTAGTTATCCTATTTATTGGTGTGTAGTTGTTCATAGCAGTCTTTTATCAGTCTTTGTATTTCTGTGATACCTTTTGTAAGGTCTCCTCTTTCATTTCTGATTTTCCTTTGAGTCTTCTTTGTTTTTTCTTAGTTGTTCTAACTAAAAATTCATCAGTTTGCTTATTTTTAAAAAAGCTCTAGTTTCATTGATATGTTCTATTGTTTTTCTAATCTCTAATTCATTTATTTCTGTTCTATTCTTTGTTATAATCTTTCTCTTGATAACTTACTGGTTTAGTTTGTTCTTTTTCTAATTCCTTGAGGTACCTGTTAATTTCGCCTATTGAAATATTTCCATCTTTCTTAAGGTCGGCTTATAAGTTATTGTAATAAACCTTTCTGTTATAACTGCTTTTGACTTTCACCACCAAAACCATTTGGCTGGTGACTGCTGTGGCTGTGCCTCTGAGTCTGCTGCTGTGCTTTGAGGACTCCTTACTGGGCATGAGACTGTCAATGCTGAGGCCGACATTGCAATTGTCTGCTCCTGTTTCTATGACTATCTGGGAGATACTTGGGGTAATCTCTTCTCTTCTCTTTGGATCAGTGGCACCACAGAGCTTGGCAGAGCTAAAGAGCAGGCACCAGAGTTTACCATGCAGAGTTTAAAATCATTTCCCTATAAATTCACTATGTCAAAGACCATCTTTTCAGGAGCAAGTTTATCATTGCTTACAATGGCCTATAGAAACATTACCTTTTCCCATCATTGATGATAAGAATCAGAACTGAGACACATTGTGGGGCATGCTAGACCAAACAGCAAGGGATGAATGGGACATGCTTATGACAGTTCAGGTGGAGTTTATTTTTGGTTCTGATTTAAAAATGGAAGCTTCCTATCTGTAACCCACCAAGTCTTGTTACGAACTATGAGAATCACATAGAAAAAGGGCACATACTCTTTAACTCCATTTATATACAATTCTAGAAATTTCAATCAAATTTATAGTGACAGAAATCATATCAGTGATGGCTTGGATTTGGGGTAGGGTGGGGGTGACATGTGGATGAAGGAATTACAAAAGGTCATGAGGAAATTTTGAAGAGTAAAGAATATATTCATGTTCATGTTTATAATGATGGTTTCAAGCATACAGAATAAGTCAAAACCCACCAAGTTGTAGGTTTTAATTACATGCAAAAGAGAAATGAAAAAGAAACAGGAATTGTAAAGTTGAGTAGTAGATTATTGGGTCACTGTTACACTACTGTGTTGTTCAGGATGTGTTTTATATATTTAATGATATAATACTTTAGTTAAAAAGGAAAAACTAGAAAAGTAATTAAAAAAAGAAAACATTTCCAAGCCTGAGTTAATTGACTTAATAAACTAGTGGGAACATTGTTTTCATGAAAATAGGCCACTTGTCTGTCTTAACCACCGTCCCTTCAGTTCTCAGTAGTGTCCAGAAGCACTCATCATCCATTCCAAAAGTATAATGTATTACTTGTTAATGACTTAACAAGTAATGACTCCATAGCTACTATTTATTTTCTTGTTTTAAAGCAAAGCTTCCAATTCCTTATGGCAAAGTTTGAAAGTTAAGGAATGATTTTTGAGTGATTGACTGCACTGTGGAGGGTAGTTTCAGAGATTATTAGAAAACTGTGCATGTGTGAATACCTAGATACAAGGTTCTCATGTGTACACTTGTGTTTAGGCAGCTTGTACCACTAAGGCAAATTGCTATTTGCCGGTGACACCCTGATTATTGAACACTGATGGGTCATTGTCTAATCTATACTATTTGTGAATTATTTTGAGTATCATCCCATTGCAAATATCACCACATAATATTCCTTGGGTTAAAGTACCTCCTCCAGCAGGCTTTCATTCATGTTCTATATAGGCATCTTATAGTTATACCATAGGCTATACTACTCTGTACCCAACTCCTTAATTCTACTCTCACCCACACTGTTCAGGCTTAACTAAGTCTCTCCAATTAAACTCTTTAAGTTTTTTCACTGCCAAGGTAATGTGATTAATTTCTCCTCCAAAATACACAGTATCTTTAGTCTTTTCTTCCTGGATATTAATAGGGAGATCTAAACTAAATCTAATAAATATTCTCTTATTAGTTATAAACATGTCAAGCAGTGCTAGCAAGCAACTTACCTATATTCTTTAGTTCACCAGATAAGAATTATAAAATAATTTAGGGAAACTGGGGTCATGTATGCAAGCTTTGGCCCAAGTCTATGTGTTGAACCTCTGCCATGGACATGCAATGGATATCCTGTCAATGTGCCAGCATTAGAAAGAAACTTAAGGAAAATTTCTGGCTTTGGAGATGGCTCTGTTTGGAAAACAAAGTGAGTACCACCAAAAAAAAGCATATTAATAAACATTTATTGAACTGTATTAAATTTAATTGAAATTCATTGACTTTAGATGGTGGCTACAATTGCAACTACTTCCATTTCTTGGTTGATTTCCAGCTTTGGTTTGAACCCAGGTTAAGCAAGGACTAGAGAAATGGAAAATCATCAATGTCACCTTCAGAATGTGTGAATTAATTTATATTAGAAGAAGATATTAGGTAACATTGTTGATTTAAATATTTATCATCATTTTCTCTTAAAGGCAATATTTTCAACCAAACAAGCTGATTTTTAAACAAATAAATTCACTGTTCTATCCTTTACTCTAGGTAATTTCCAACATCCTTACAGTCAACTTTGACTCTTGAATCTAGAATTATATGAATTTCTCAAACATAGAAGTTATCTATAATGTAACATATTTTAGAATTACAAATATTTGTATTCTCATCCTGAAAAAAACATATTTATAGGTTCTACCTTTGAAATATCTATATAGGTTCTTTTCAACCTTCTATTTTTTTTTAAAGATTTATTTATTTATGCATACAAGCTGGGGTACAGGCCAGAGGCATGAGGCGGCAAGAGGGTTCACCAGAGACAGAGTGGGGAGCAGAACAGGTAGATGGATGGAAATACACTGCTGAGGGGAGCAGCGGGTGAGGCAGGAGAGGTCTGCCATGCCATGTGGGAATCTCCCCGGCTGGGCGTCAAACTCGCGTCGCCACTGCTGAGAGCTCCACAGTACAGCGCTTAACCACTGCGCCACCAGGGAGGCCCCTCTTTTCAACCTTTTAAAAGCCAATTTTTTAAACAAATATTTTATAAAACCCCTTCCTTATAATATATATATATATATATGTGTATATACACACATAAATATATATATAAAACATACCATCACAAACAAATCCCAACAAAGGACAATGATCAAATATTAATTAATATATAACATAGAAATGTATGGGTATAACAATACTAGAAAGTCACTAGAAATCCCCTTATCTAATGAAGTGGTTATATACTTCTACCTACTTACAAACAGATTAAGACTTAAGAGAAATCAGAACAATATTCAAACAATTATTGAAAACATTTTTTCTTTATATTTGATGCTTTAAAATAAGAATCACTGTAAATACAGTAACTACAAATGCAAACTGATACAACTGAGTTATAATGGTGAATCAAATAACAGGAGTGACATAGCCATCACAGATGAAATTTTGATAACTTCTAAATATATAGTCTTTCCTCAATGAATATGATAGCTGCACTCCTGGAAAATTCAATGTATGTTAAAATTATGCTATAAGCACTTACAATTTAAATGTAAAATGGAGTTGTTCCCAGGTTGAAAGGATTATAATGAGTTTTTTTTATCCACTAGAATGTCGATATGGAAGTTTGAAAATCACGTGGGAAGCAGAATAATTTTTTATTGTATGATGGTATTTTCTCTCTGATTACAGAATGTCTAATATCCCTGGACTCTACCAGAGTCCAGGTGTTTGTGACCAGAAACACCTCCACAAATCTCCAAAATGCCCACTAGATGCAGTGCCACTCAGTTGACTACCACTGGTTTATACAGAATAGTTTCTGCCTTGCCAGTCTTTTAACACTGCTTTAGTTCTGTTTTCATCATCTATCACTTGGACCTTGCAATTTTTCTCACTGACCTTGATCTTCTCTGTCTATAATTCTCCTTTCAAACAGACAGCAAAGATGATCCTTCTAATTCAAATGTTCTAGGTGCACATTCGATCATATCATTTCCTTGCTGAAATTTTTCAGTGACTTCCTAATAGAATGATGTCAACTTTTTTAGAATGGAGGGCATTAATCCAACCCCACCATATTTCAAATATGCTCTTGTACCTTTTCATCCAACATGTGCTGTCCTTTTCCCATGTAATCTCTAGAACTGAGCATGTTCTCTGAGTCTTTTCAACAAATCTTTTGTCTAGCAAGTTCTTCACTAATAATTCAAAATGTAGCTTGTTCGCCAATAAAATTTTCTCCAATCTACCTCTGACTCTTGCACTTACCATACGTTTATTACTCTAAAACAGTTTGCCTCAGCCACTAGACTGTAATTTGACAGCAGGGATTTTTATCCTATTTCCCTTTATATTTCAAGTACATCAAATTGGTGGACAGCCTATAATAAGGTTTTAAAAAGTGTTCACTGAGTTAGGTTGAATCGCACTCTCTGGAGATTTCTATAGATTACTATATAATTGTTTTTACTTAACTTTCAATATTTTCTCATCCATGAAGAATCACATTTCCATCTGTTAGTTTAATCTTCCCACTTTATAGCATTTTAGAGGTTGTCCTATCTTTAGTATTTATTTAATCTCCAGTGAATTTTGAAATGTCTTTGTTATATTTTACTTTTTCTAGCTCCAACAACTATTGTACTCACTCATGAGACAAATATCTCCTTTGAGCCATTACTTAGCTTCTATTTTACTTAATTTAGGTCATATATTTTAGATAAGAGGACAATTTCTCTCAAAAGTGACTTGAAATCAGCGCATAGAGTTTTCTTTTTAACCATTAACAATTTTTAGAAATAACTTTCCAGGTATGTACATATAATTAAATGTATGTTTATAACTTTTTTCCCAAAAGCGCCCCCCCCCACCAAGGTGATCATTCTGGTTTTCAGTATTGGTTCATGAGTTTACAGCATATGTTCATGACGTAGTACAATACTTGAGTTGCTCTTTAATAACTTTGCTAATTTTGCAGAGGCCAAATTAGTTAGTCTTTAATAATCTTGATGTTTGCCCATGCTGGACACATGGTTTCTCTCTGCTACTTATTGTGAGGGTGGCTATAATCACCCACCAATTTTTTTTTTGCTACGTTATTCCATGCCTTCCCAGGATTTAGCAGCAATAGTTCAATAATTTGCTAATGATTTTCCTTTGGGTCATTAGAAGAAAAATTGCTCCTGAAGAAGAAATCAGCTAAATAAATGACACTGCAGAGACATTTTCCTGGAGGCTACAAAGTGACCTATTGTAATATACTAAATTGGTTCTTCTCCAATAGGACGTTCAGATCCTTCTTTTATTCCATTTTGAAGTGGAAGAATAAATGAGGAAAAATGGCTCTGAAATCCTCTGTCCTGCTTTAGAGCATGTAAATAGCATCTCACACAAAAATTTTCAAGCTGTCAGGAGTAAAGCAAGTATGATAATTTAGGATAATTAAATGCTTAAGACAATCAAAATAGAACTTATGTTAGTATGCTTTTCTCACTTGAAGGAAGCTTCTTTTAAAAAGTAGTTACTGATTTAAATGTCTTTCAATAGGGCAGTTAAAAAATGTGATTCGACAATCCACAGTATGGAATATTCTGCAGTCTTTAAAGCAGAGGAAAGAATATCTATGTGTATGGACACAGAACGATATACGGTTGTCTTAAAATAAGAAAAACTATGAATAATACATATTTTATGATCCCATTCATGTAAAAATAGCAGAAGCACCAGTAAAATATATACAAAGAGAGAAGAGATTGGAAAGATACATTAAAGGGCACTTAATGTTCCGTATTGAAAGCTTTTGTTTTTATGACTGTTTTGTCCACCAGGCTCAGTTGTTGCCAGATCAAATACAGGATGTCCATTTAAATTAGAATTTCAAGTAAATAATTTTTTTGTATAAACATGAACTGTACATACAATAAAAAAATGCCTTGCTTCTCTAGAACTCACATTTGAGTATAATGTATTTTAGTAACTTTTAAATTTGGGAAATTTTGTAGGTCTTCTTTAAGGAGACATTTGAATATTCCTTCTTGTACTCCTATCAACTGACACAGTTACAGGGATACACTGAGTGCATAATAAATAGCAAGAGGGAAAGTAACGAAGGAGGGCACAATAATAACAGGAAATTTTCTAAGTGTGATACATATATTATCTAAATTCTCATGGAAATAACTCACTGTTCTATTAGTGGTTCTATTGCACAGATTAAGAAACAAAGGTATATAGAAACCACACAGTAAATAAGTGGTGGAACTAGAAATGACCATGGCAACAAATTTCTAGGTCCTGCTTCAGTAGGATAATCAACTGCTAGTTGCAGGAGGTAGAGAGAGATGAGAAAGGGAAAGAGAATCAGGAGTGAAGGTTTGCTTCTGCCTGTATGGAACAGAGAAGGACTTTGCAAAAACAAACAGATGATGACAACAACAACAAAAACCCTGTAACTTTTCATAAAGATAGAATATGGGATATATATGAGTCAGGTAAGTCTGGGCCTGGTCACCCACCTCCATCCCTCATTTCAGTAAGTTACATAATTTGTTTTGCCTCAATTTTCTTGTCTGAAAAATTGGAGAGGACCTATCTGAGTAATGATGTAAAGAATAAAGGAAATAACTTAGGAAAGGGGATCAGCACAGTGCCTGGCAAGTCAAGTCAATGCAATGTAATAACAATACTACTAATGCAGATTTGATAAGAATATCTATTATTTAAATGCTAGGGTGCTTCTCTTTCTCCTTAAGAAAGGAGAAATCAGAACCAGAGTTAATATCATGTCAGAGCATTAGTGTAGTTTTCCCCCAAGAGTAATGAATTTTGCTTTAAAAATTATCAAACAGCAAAATCTGACTCTTTTTGGTATATTAACGTCTATGAATTTTAACACATGTATAGATTTCTGTAACCACCACCACAATCAAGATTCATAGCTACATGACTACAGCTTTTGAGATTCCTTTGTCAAGTGTGTCACATTCATATTGCTGAACAGTTAAAAATAAGAAAAATGAATTTTAATAAGCGTGCTGAAGATGGAAATTAATGAAACATTGCACAGTCTCCAGTCCCTTCGGGTCTCATGCTGTTGGCTCTACCAGGTCTTACTTTCCACAAAAGTTATCAATCAGGAATCCAGTTGAGAGACAAGGCCTTTCTTCACACTTTAAAGACATATTCAAGGGCACAAATTTCCAATACTCCTTATTTCAACATTTTATCCCAACTATGTTTTCTCTAATTGCCATTTTCTCTGTAAAATGAAGCACATTCTCATACTCTCAGGGAAATTACTTGACTGGGATAAGCGGGATTTAGAGCTTGAGCGAGCAACTATAGAGCTTTCCAGATCCCATATCTTTTTGACTTAATAGATACTCCCTGTTATTATTCAAGTGGTCTCTTTTCCTGGCTCCTTGTACTCTACTTTCTCCTCCAAGAAGGGGAAGAGGAAGTGGAGTGAGTTGAGGGGGGACGAGGGAGTCTTGGATGATAGATTTTAGGACCAAATTCAAACTTCAGTTCTCCCTGAGGGAGAACCCCAAGCCCAATCCCATGAACTCTCCGGGTTCATGTGATTTGCACTGACCGGCCACTACAACATCTGGTGAGGAGAGCTAGTTCGATTTCTGGGTGACTCAAGTCGTTGTAACTTGCCTTTTGTTTCTAAAATGCTTTGGCTGCCATTTTCTTTCCTCTGCTTTTAATTTGGGGAGGAGAAAAGCTAATAAATCAAAAAGGAATCTTTTCTCCACTAAAATGACCCTCCCACCCCCTTAAAGTTGGCTGTCTCTATTCACGAGTTTCCTGACTATTCTAGAAGTGCGGGGGCGGGTCAGGTGCGGACGCACTAATGACACCGAACTCTGAAGTTGATAATTTAAGATCTCACTTTGGTGGAAAGACTTTCTCAAGCTCCCTTGCAGCCAGCTGGGCATTCTGCTGCTGCCGCTGTGCATTTTCAGCTCCTTTCTTTATGGTGCTGCTTTGCACTGCTCTGTCACGCCTGTATCTATCTCGTTACTGCGCTAGGTGCCCGAATCAGGGTGCATTCCACGAGATTCACCAGCGGTTTTGCTTCTGTCCAAGGTAAATAAAGTATGCAAAATGAGGAACCACCAAAGGATGCCGGGGAGAGGGGAGAGAAAGGGATTCCCTCACCTTTTCCGGCAAATTCCTCTCTAATTTCCAGAAGGAGAAAGCGCGTAGCCCAGATCCAACCCCCATTGTACTTTCTTAAATCCCCCTAGCCGAGGGTGGTCGAGGTTGGCCACAGGGCCAGAGAAATCCCTCCCGCAGGCCTGGTCCACCCCCGCCCCCGGGTTGGTTTTTCCCAACTGCGGAGGTTGGGCCAGGGGCTGGGGTGAGAGAAGAGTCGGCGCCCGCAGCGCGGAGCCGGGAAGTCGTCGCGACTCTGGTGGGACTCGGAGTTGTCATCGGACGTGGCCGGCGCGGAGGTGAGTGAGCAGCGTAGACGACTAACTAGCCAGAGGCACCAGAGCTCCTCCCCGTCCTCAGGCTGGAGAGTAGGTTGAGTCTGGAGTCCAACCGCCCCTTTGTTCGCGGTCTCTCCCCTCCCCTTTGGAGATGATTTGAACCCCTCTGGGATCTGAAGGACTGGCGGGGGCGCGTGGTGGGGTGGGGTGGGGTGGGGACAGCTGTACGCTCCTCCACTTGCAGTTAATCCGGGAAGGTACTAAAAGAGATCAAAAGACTCTTGTAACCTGAAACTTCCGTCTCATCCTAACCTGGACCGGGAGGTGAGGTCCGGGCGGGGGCGGAGATCCCGGAAGGCAGGTCGCTGGCGGAGGCGGGGGCGCGGGAAGAGCAGTAAGACAAGTTTGGTCCCGGTGCCGCTGAGGAATTAAGCGAGAAGTTAGACGTGTGGACAAGTCAGATCGCGAAAGGAGGGAGGGAGACAGGAAAGGCATATATAGCTGTAGCGGAGACCAGCGCAGGAGACTGCTCAGTGTCTCGGGACGCTGCCGCTCTCCCGGGTAAGGATGTGCTTAGTTAGGATCGGCGGTGGCGAGGCCGACGGGCTTTGCGAGGGAGGACTTGGAGACAGACTGGGGACGACTGGGCTAGGAGAGGCCGGTTCTCGCACTCCCCCGAGCTGCGGCCGCCGCCGCTGCTCACATTTTTCTTCCACTTATCCCAGGTCGCGCAGCGGGTCCAACGTGAGGCGCCAACAAAAGAGGCGAGGAGGTGCCACCCTGGGGCGGTGGCCAGAAGAGGAGCCAGAGGAGGAGCGCAGAGCTGAACGTCCGGACCCGCCGTGCGTACTTTCTGGAGGGAAGGGGCGGGGGAATCGGCCCCGGGAGGGGGACGCCAGTTGGCTGGGGGGTGAGCTGAGTTCCGGCTGCGGCGCCCTCCTCCGCTCCCACGAGAGGAAAGTTTTCTCCCGACGCTTCCGGCCGGCCCGCGCCCTCTGAGCCCAGCCTCCCGCGTCTTCGGAGCGGGCGCCGTCCCAGCCCAGCTCCGGAGAGACCCGAGCCGCGATGCCTGCGGGGTGCACCCGGAGCCCCGCTGCCGGGGACGGGCGACTACGGCTAGTGCGGCTGGCCCTGGTCCTCCTGGGCTGGGTCTCCTCGTCCTCTCTCAGCTCGTCGGCATCCTCTTCCCCCTCCTCGGCGTCGTTCGTGGCCAATGCGGTGTCCGCCCAGCCCCCGCTGCCAGGTCAGTGCCCTCCGCCCTGCGAGTGCTCGGAGGCTGCACGCACGGTTAAGTGCGTTAACCGCAACCTGACCGAGGTGCCGGCGGACCTGCCCCACTACGTGCGCAACCTCTTCCTCACCGGCAATCAGCTGACTTCGCTCCCCTCCGGCGCCTTTGCCCGCCAGCCTCCGCTGTCGGAGCTGGCCGCGCTCAACCTCAGCGGCAGCCGTCTGAGGGATGTGCGCGACTACGCCTTCGAGCTTCTGCCTAGCCTGCGCCAGCTAGACCTCAGCCACAACCCGCTGACCAACCTCAGCTCCCACGCTTTCTTGGGTAGCAACTCCAGCAGCAACGGCAGCACCTCGGACCCCAGCCCCCTAGTGGAACTGTACCTGAACCACATCGTGCCCCCTGAGGACTGGGAGGAGAAGCGGAGCTTCGAGGGTGTGGTGGCAGAGGCCCTAAGAGCCGGCCAAGCACTGCGTGGGCTCCAACGCCTGGAGCTGGCCAGCAACCACTTCCTCTACCTGCCCCGGGACGTGCTGGCTCAACTGCCCAACCTCAGGCACCTGGACCTGCGCAACAACTCTCTGGTGAGCCTAACCTACGTGTCCTTCCGCAACCTGCTACACTTAGAAGACCTCCACTTGGAGGACAACGCCCTCAAGGTCCTTCATAACGGCACCTTGACCGAATTGCAAGGCCTGCCTCACGTCAGGGTCTTCATGGACAGCAACCCCTGGGTCTGCGACTGCCAAATGGCTGACATGGTAGCCTGGCTCAAGGAGACAGAGGTAGTGCAGGGTAAAGCCAGGCTCACCTGTGCATTCCCGGAAAAAATGAGGAATCGTGTCCTCTTGGAACTCAATAGCTCTGATCTAGACTGTGACCCTATCCTCCCTCCATCTCTACAGACTTCTTATGTCTTCCTGGGTATTGTTTTAGCTTTGATAGGTGCCATTTTCCTTCTGGTTCTGTATTTGAACCGCAAAGGGATAAAAAAGTGGATGCATAACATCAGAGATGCCTGCAGGGATCACATGGAAGGGTATCATTACAGATATGAAATCAATGCAGATCCCAGGTTAACAAACCTCAGTTCTAATTCGGATGTCTGAGAAGCAGTAGCGGACAGACCAAGGACAACTATGCATGAGATGTAGACTTAAGCTTTTTCCTGTCCTCAGCTTCTTCCACTTCCACTCTCCACTATAGACACCACTGACTTTGAAAGCAGTGAAGGGAATTTGGTTCCTTGTTATGTAAGGTTTTTTTTTGTTTGTTTGTTTTTTGTTTTTTGGGTTTTTTTGGTGTGTTCTGTTAATGTATGACCCCGAACAACTGTGTGTAGTGTTTTATCTTCTTCCTTTTCTGGAACTCCTCAACACATATGGAGGGATTTTTCAAGTTTCAGCATGAACGTGGACTCCTTCCTGGCTCTCTGTTTCACTTAGTACAATTCAAGGTGTAGCAAGTGTACCTACACAGATAGCATTCAACAAAAGCTGCCTCAACTTTTTTCAGAAAAATACTTTATTCATAAATATCAGTTTTATTCTCATGTACTTAAATTGTGGGGGGAAAATGATTGCATTGCATAAATTGCCTGCAGACCTTAGCAAGCTCTTCAGAGTAACTCCCATTGTACACAGGAGCATCTGCATTAAGAGCATGCTTACATTTTATTGTTCTGCATATTACAAACATAACTTGCAACTTCAGATAACTTCTTTGACAAAATAAATTACTTTTCCCATTGCAGTTTATATGAAGCTGTACTGAAGTTTTTTAAAATAAACTGCATCAAGATCCAACAGACTAAATTGTTAAAAAAAAATTCAATAAAGATTCTCAAAAGAACTACAGTTGTGTTCAAGTTTGCTATTTGAAAAAGGATTAGTGACAGTGATCTTGAATGGTAATTAAGCTATTAACAATGAGACTGTAGAAGTGTCTTATATAAACCAGCTTTGGAGATAGTTTTGAAATGGTGGATTCTTTCGGGATTTAAATCATGAGTTTGAATATTCATCTGAAAATACTTCTGGTCCCAAAGTTAATGCTATTCATGAAAGCAATTTGGTAAGAGTATTACGAAGCTGATAAGAGAAGAGTTCTGTATGATAAACACTTTATAGTTTGGGGTTTTTTTTAGATTAATGAAGTTGTTAGGACAAAACAATATTTACTTATTAAAATTCCCCACATTAATTTGTTCTATGGGGTTTTAGAGCAGAGTATGAAACATAAAGCAAATAAATATGAAAGTGTCTTAAATAGAGAATATTGTAAAATAAAAAATTTGAATGTAACTCCAAAAAATTTTGTAAGATCAGTATGTAGATGGAACTTAGACTTCCTTAAGGGTATTTTTTCAAATTTTAAATGGAACATACATGGTTCATAGTTTTTCAGAGACCCTGTTAATGTTTTTAAGAAATTGTAACCATAAGATATGAATTTGAGGAAATAACCAAAGATAAATGTCTATATCCATAAATAAGTATCAATTAATTAAATTCAGTTCAGAGTTTTAAGAATTTGGGGATATTTTGTCTTTAGTTGGGCTCTATGTTGGTATGTATGAGCACTTGTGAAGAATACATCGCATTTAGATATAAGTAAAAGCAATTGGTTAATCAATTGATACTATTAATAACAGACAAGATTCACTTTTTTTAGCTTAGTATTTTCCAATTAATCTCGAAAGTTAATTCTATTAATCTGTAAGCTAGTGTAAAAGTGACTTTAATTTAGCCATTGTTGTTTAACTTAAAGTATACTTAAACTTGTCTTAGGTCCTTTTCCCTTTAAATTAGTTATGTTTGAGTGTGTTATATTTGAAAGAGAATTTATGTTTCCCTATTTTTATATATTCATTAGGATTAGCTAGTACTTCAGATTCTAGAAATCTTTACCTCTTTCTTTGAGTTAAATTGGGAAGTTTCTAAAAATAGAGCTAAAGATATATGAATCTGTTCCTTGTTTAGACTATGTAGTCAGAACATGAAATTTCATTACATTAGCTTTCATAAAGCTCATTTTATGAATGATGGTATTCATTCTTTATGGGTTATACGTCAATTCCTATAATTACCTGAGAAAAGGTTATTATATGGTACTTAATATTAACATTTTAAATGTTCACAAGGAATTAAAAAATTGGCTACTATTACTTCCTGAGAATGATGAGAAGATATTAATCTGCCCAAAATAGTGAAAGCATCTACGTTGTAGCATACTATCTCAGGGATAAGTTGCTGATGGACTTTCACTGGTTAAATCTGCTGATAGGGAAAACAACAAATTGTGATATTTATATAATCCTCTATAGAGTAGAATCATTTCTCTATCATGTGATATTCTAATAGTTAAAATTTGAGCTTTATTTAAGACCCAGGAAAGCAATAGACTTGTTTGTCTAGGTTTTCTCATCATTGACTCACTAAAGCAGAATAGGTGATGAAGAGAACCCGAGTTGCCTCCTGTGAGGCGGATGACTTTTTTGAAGTGATGATTTCTTGCTTCTTTTTTGCCCCCTTACTTATTCATTCCCTTGTCTGAATGCCTCAGTTTGCTAATGCTTTCTTTTCTATCACATCACTGCTTGCTGTTCGCCAACACAATACCCATTTTATTCTTAGGGTAAAAATGCTGTTTGAAAACAATTTGTACTGTATAGTCAAAATACTCTTAAGTCTGGGCCTCCCCGGTGGCGCAGCGGTTAAGCGCTACGCTGTGGAGCTGTCGGCAGCTGCGACGCGAGTTCGACGCCCGGCCGGGGAGAATCCCACATGGCGCGGCAGACCTCTCCTGCCTTGCCCGCTGCTCCCCTCAGCAGTGTATTTCCATCTATCTGCCTGTTCTGCTCCCCACTCTGTCTCTGGTGGGCCCTCTCG
>PVIJ01010916.1:0-57637 GCA_004024925.1 Scalopus aquaticus | reverse complement strand
TTATATTCAGGATTCATTGCAGATGTTAGTCATTTTCAAATCACTGTAGATGAACTGACGTTGACTATAAAATTAGAGAATTTGAATGCCAAAAGCTTGAATTAAATCAGTACAATGGAAGGGATATTTAAATTTGTTTAATGTACTTTCTCCTTTTTGCATAACTCTCAAAATGAACCAATACATTACTGAAGGAGGAGCCAGGAAATGAGTATAGGCAGTCAGTTACGAGATGGGTACCCCAAGCCCCTAAGTTCACTTAGCAGCCTGATTGAGAAACACTCACTTGGAAACAGGAGGGCACCCTTCCTTCCATACCAACCCCCACCAATCTCCAAGCCTTAGGGCAATTTTTAAGTGATTGGAGAGTTCAGAACAGCAACACAGTAATACAATGCTAAATCAACGAACCAAGGCTAGTTTGGAGAAGGCAGGCCAGGTAACAAGGGCAAACTCAGTGGGCCTGGGTAGCCTAGGAGACCCGTGCAGGCCCAGCCAATCAGCAAGAGACACAACATGGAGATAACCAACAACTGAACTCCCACTCCTTGCCCACCACCCATGTAAGAGCCTCAGTAGCTACCCATTCTCCCATCTCAGTAGCTACCCACTCGAGACCTCTCTCTGTTGGGAGAACTTTCTTGTCCTTCCTCTTATCTATCAATAAATCTCTTGCTTTTCTGTAACTTTAATCTCGACTTTGAATTCTTTCCTCATTGAAGACAAGTACTGAGAAAGAGCTGCTAGGGTCCTCAGACTCTGGGGCTGTTCTCCAAAACCCCGATTCACTAACTTCAACACTCAGCCCCTATGAGACTAACTACTCTTCCATCTTTACTCTGATACTTGTGATAATATTAACAATACTATTTACTAATACATTACTTATATATTATCTAATATGCATTATACAATTTTTATGTTAATTACTACTAATAATAATAATTCATAATAAAATCTGTGATAGAGTCCTAACTAGAAAGAACATAAAATTCAGTGGCTGGGTTATTTGGCCCCACCATTTAGCTGGAGAGGGACCTCTGATTTTGGCAACATATAATTTGAGAATCTAATGGAAAGGAAGGAGATGAGTTCTCTCACAAGTGCTGAATCTAAATTAAGCTCACTAATTCACACCCGTCTAGTACTCTGGTATAGTACTCTAGCCTTAGTACTCCAATATGAGCATTATCCACTAATACTACAAAAACATTCTCCAAATCTAAGAAAAGACAGGTTCTTACCACCCTAAAATGTTAGTATCTCTCAGTTTCTGTCTTTAATTTTATTCTAGAACATTTATTGAGAAATTGTTATGTGCCAGGTGCTATATTATATTCTGGAGATGCAGAAATAAAAAAAAAATTTGAAAAAAATTTCCTACCTTTGTGGCGGTAACAGTGCAGGGGGAAAGCAGGACTGGTCCTCATTTTACAGAACCCAGAACCAACAGATTGGCTTTCTTCTGGCTCCCTTTGTCTCTTTCCATGCCTCTTCCACATGATATTCTTGATCTATCAGAGATCTGGGAAATAAGGGATGACAGAAAATTGTCCTTTATATCTCATCTGTAACAAGCAAAATCACATGCAAAAAAATCACAAAGCTATTTCTGACCTGATTTCTCTCCATAGGATTAAGACCTCACTGAAGCATAGATGCTGACCTACAGGAATCTTCTTCTGCCTCTTACTTATCACCTCTTTAAAATTTGTTTGCTAAAGCAATCATTTTCACGAACCTTAAAATGCCAGAATGTTCAAAGATTTGTAAGATGTAGAAGCAGTACCATTGTTTACTCTTGCTTAAGAATTGTCTTTTTTTTTAAGTGGTGACTTAAAATACTGGTTTCACTTTGATTTCAGTTGGTAATTTAATGTGACACTAATATAATCTGTAATAAAATTAAGTTCACTGAACACTAATAATATGCTAGACATAGCACTAAATAATTTGCATCACTATTTGAGATTGTCAAAATAATGTCATTATTTCTCCCATCTTAAAGATGCAGTTTTTAGAGGTGAAAGAAATTGCCCAGAGTTAAACAAACAAGAAGTTGCCATTCTAGGGGTTTGAATCCAGGCTGGCTAATTCCAAAAATTGAACTCTAGCCCATTAAAATCTTCTGTTATTTGTCCCAGATGGTTATCCTGCTCCTGGCAGTCACTGAGAAATTATTTAAAGTTGAGGCCACATTCCACATATTTTTTGACCTCACAACACCAGAGCATTTGTCAGGTTCCCCAAAATACTTCCTAATTAGAAGGAAAAAGTCTTAAGTTAAGCTGTGCCCAAGGTCAACAGTCAGGTGGAATTCACAAAAAGGATTTATAGTACTTAATTACCATTAACTGATCTATCTGGTTTCCAGACAGATGTTTTGGACAAGATTAGCAATTGTATGTTGTGGACTTTTTTTTTCTTATTTTCAAATCAGCTAAGGATGTAGCTTCAACCTCACTTTTAATACACAACGCATCAAATTTAAATGCAAAATCTTTGAATCTTTTGGGAAAATGTCATGAACATTTTTTTCTATTTGTTGCTGGTTTCCCTAATAGAGACCTTGAGAATCTTATTTCTTTGCCAAAGATTGAAACCAACTGAAAAAATCACCTCAGTCAGGTTATATTTACTGCTCATCTCAATGACTTAGTTCCTGTTTTAAAATCTAACAAAATATTACAATTCTGAAGGTATATGTTTATGTAAATATATGAACCATATGGGTAGATATTACATGTAAAGGTATGTCTACTTGCTTATATTTGGTCCTCCAGGTGACATCAAATAAGTTGCCAAATGAATATAAATTTTATCCAATACCTGTATATTAATGAAAGACATTGGGGTTTGCTCAGTTTAAGCACTTTTTACTGAAGAATGAATGACTCATTTTTTAAAAAGATTTTATTTATTTATTTTTGCATAGAAGAACTAGGATGTAGGCCAGAGGTGTGGGGGGTGAGAGTGTTCAACAGAGACAGAGTGTGGAGTAGAACAGGAAGATCTACTGAAATACACTGCTGAGGGGAGTAACAGGTGAAACAGGAGAGGTCTGCTGCACCATGTGGGTCAGCTCCCTGGCTAGGGATGGAGCTCAGGCCACCACAGAGGGCCCTCATGGTGGTAGTGCTGAGACTTAACCCCTAGGCCACCAGGGAAGCTCCACGTTAAACATGATTTGGGGGCATAGGCTTAGAGAGAAGCACAACATTCCTTCCTAAACAAGACCTACAGGACAGGTGGCCTTACATCTATGAGTACTTGATTAGCTGATTAATCGGAAGGAAATGAGATATTTTTCAGCAGAGGGGGAGGAAGGCACAATTTCTAATAAAAAAGTGTTCTTTTGATCATGAACTATGAAAGGATTTTACAATTTGGACTGGCATTCTCTTGGACTGCCTTGCTCTCTCCATTAGAACATTTCACTTCTTGTGTCACTTGAAGCTGCCTCATGGTGATGAAGAGCTAGAGGTTCCCAAGGATGGGAACCCATTAGTAAGGGCTCTCCGGGGCACTCTTCGTGAGCTCTCTCTCCAAAACTGCTCCAGAAATTATCCCAATAAGGAATTTCTGACTCTATGGGTCACACAGAGGGAAAGAGGGAATGAAAGAAAGGTCCAGGCAAAATGAAAACAGAAAAATGTAACTTAGAGGTTGAAACTATTTTTGGAAAGACTAAGAACTAACAAAGTTTGCTTTTAAAAGAAAACAACCACAAACTCAGATGGGTTCAATCTGCTTTAGTTACTCTGCAATGTTCTTGTCAGTAACTCAGCTTGTTTTCTGTCTCTCACGCATGTTCACCCACACGCAGTTTTGTATCTGCCATCGAAAACATGCTACAAAAAATGTTAGAATGCTTTAGGAGTCTCAGTTCAAATAGATATTGGGGGAAGAGGCCAGAAATGGATCAAAAGATAACTAGGTGCTCACTTAGACAGCATATATCCTAAAATAGAAATAATGCAGAGAATATTAAAGCAAAAACCATACCAATATATGTGATTTATAATGTTCATTGTAACAGAATGAGAAGGGATAGGCAATTGATTATATACTTATAAGATTTCAGTTTTTTCCATGAAACTACAATATTAACTCTAAGTGAACTATGGAAATTTAAGAATATATTGTAATCCCTAGAGCAACTTCATAAACATAATATGAGAAGATATAGCTAAAAAGAAAATACATGTTTAAGTGACATGTAGAAAATATTCAAATAATATAAAGGGCAAGAGAGGAGAAAAAGAAGAAGAAAACAAAAGAAACAAGTCACAAAATAGTAAGTCTAGATCCAATTACATCAAATATTATATTAAATGTTAATGGAGTAAAAAATAAAGGAGGATCAATTATTTTCCTAAACTCTCTCTTCTCCAAATTGCTTTTGTGACATTAATCACTATTAGAAATAACAGTAGATGATCCTTAATACTTTTTCTTCCTGCAGACCAGTCAGTAGTTGAATTTAAATAGCTCTCCTCTTTATTATTCACAATGGTCACTTTATTTTGTTTCTAGAACTTGAAAATTAAGAAGTGGTCCCAATGAGTGGCCGTATTCCAGTTCTCTAGACTACAAGTCTGGGCTAAATGAATTGTTGGATAAGCTACTGCACTGAATGTCAGTTCACTATCAGAGTGCCACCCTCTGAGTATCCACTCTTGACTGTTTCCTAGGGGAAAAAATTATGCACCAAGGGCAAGAAGAAGGAGTTTGTACAAATTGCTGAAAATGCTACATGCTGTGGATCCTGTCTGCTTTATAACTCTACTTTTATAGATGTCTTAAAATAAAAATAAGCCTCTTCAAGTGCTTAGCATGGCTGCTTCTGCTTCTGGTGAACACATTAAAAAAAAAATCAAGTCCAAATGATCTAGAGAGGGAGTCTGTTAAATGATGAGATTTGAACCTAAATCTTTAGCAAAGAGGGTTTATAGAAATATTTCCCACTCATTCTTAGTTTTTTCTATTTATCCAAATACTCAGACCCCAACATGAATTTAAATGGCCCATCTGGACAAAGATTAAGAAAGAGTGATGGTGCTGTGCCCTATTGAACCCTCCACAAGACATTCAGAGTAGGTTTTTGAATTTGGTGTCTGTATTATTTCATCGATGAAAACTTTGAGGATAAAAAATATGTCATCCATTACTTTACAATTTTGGAAGTGAGTTACACATTAAAATAGCTAAAGTTTTAAACTTTGAGAAAAGTGAGGGTAATAAAAACACGTGCTTTCTCCATTGTAGAACTTCTGAAAACCCTTCCCTGCTCAAATCTACAATTGTCTAAGAAGTGCTTTGAAATCATACTTCAATACTCAGGAAGATGTCTATTATTTGTGGTTTTTTAAAATAAGGGCAAGACAAAATTTATCCTTACACTTTATTGTCTCTTGGTATAGAATCCTAATGTCAGACACCAATTCAGATTAATCTGTCAGATTTTGGGTTCATAAATATCAACTGGGGAGTTGTAGAGCTCCACAGACTGTGAAAGTTCTGGATTACTTAAATGCAATTTTTAATATTCTGATATGGTGTCCTTCTCCCTACCCTTAGCACTCACTGCTGGGCTGAACAGGCCTTAGCTAGAAGTGTCAGATAGTCCCTGCACTGCTAAGCGACCACCCCCCATAACAAGCAAGGTCTACGCTCCAAGGAAACTTTAGGATCGAAGTGGCGATAGAAAATCAGAGAAGGCTCAGCAATTGCTACATTCAAAGGGACCTTATCGGAGAGGATAATCAGGTCAACACGAATTTACTGGGATTTGGGGAGTGCATCTGGAGACTGGAGGCACTCTTCTTGGAGAAATAGATCTACCTGATTTGGACTGTTGACTTGGCTTGTGAATGAAGGAATTGGTAGGTACCTTGACCCAGGCACATAAAACTAAATATTTTTTTCTTAAGCTTCATACTCTGCATATTAATACGATTTGTATTGTAAGGAATTTATGGGTTTCCTGAATATTGGAAACACTGTTTTGTCTCTAAAAATTCATCTGAATTCATGCATAATTATTCCATTACAATGATAAGCACCATGAAGGAAAAATGAAGTGATACTAAAGTATACAACAAGGTCTTATTCGGACGACGGCTTTCTTGAGAAATTGGTAATCCCAGTGATTTAAAAAATCTGAGCAGGAGTAAACCAGTCAAAAAATAATCATGATGTATGAAGCCTAAAGCTCTGGAAACCCCTTTTGCACAAAGGACAGTACACCTTTCTTGGTGTGCTGCTTCCTTTCAGACAGAGACATCAAGGCACATTGACGAGGCACAATGACACAGCAGCCTGGGTTCGACTACAGTCAATGCCCCAAGACAAACTAGAATGTGGGAAATTTCTTCCATAGCATATTTTTTAAGATAGAATATTGACACTAAGGATCTTTATTTGGGAGATGAGAGAAGTGGCAAAGCAAGCAAGTCTTTAGAAAAATCTATTTTCATCTTATGGAGATAACACATTCCTATTTCCTCCAATCCACCCCCTTAGGATTATATTTCTTGGTTTAATAATTAAGATCCTACTTGTAAAATCATCTTGATTTTACTAGTCACTAGTAAAGATGTAAAATCATCTTTACTAGTCAATGTGGGTGGGAAAAAAAGTCTTAGTTCAACAGAGATAATAGTTTTCCAAACAAACCCTTAACACTTTGTTTTCTGGAATGTTTCTCCTTATTCAGAAGATCTACCGAGACACATTTTCCATCTGTATGTAGTCTGGGGGGGAAAGGTCAAATTTTACCTCAAATAGCAAGCCCATACAAAGTTCTGATGGACAGAAACTTTTCTTTCTCAAAGTCTGGGAATTGTTATTTCCACAGCCACTTTCCAAGAAGAAGGCTTTAAAAGGGGTGAGTGAGGTATCAGGTCCTGCAGAATCTCCATAACATATACACATTCTATTACCAGAAAAGAGAGCAGAAATTCCTAAATCAACATTTGCCTGATACATTTTTAGCAGAGCCTCATTCCAGGCTAGCCAGTGAGAATTAAGCAGGAAAGGACTTTCTGTGACTCAGAAGCTGCCTTCCCTTATAAAGTCAAGGTTGTCTGGGGTGGTATTTTGACAACTTTTAGAGGAGGGGTTGCCCCACTCAGTTCCCTGAAGAAGCCAGAATTTTCTGCTCTTCTTAACCAAAAGTATTCTAGCGACAAATATGTGCAGGAAATGAGACTCTTGCCTACATTCTTTCAGGCCAGTGGAGTGCCCTGTTACCATCATCTACAGCTGGATTTTGGATAAAGTTTTTGTTGTCATGGATTTAGGAAAACAAACGTGCTTTCGACTGTTCTATTATTAATTTTAAATCTAAGGTGGCCAGACTCTGAAAATAGATTTGCCAAGTTCCTCCTGTACCTGAAAGGAATCACCTACATTTCACAACCTTAATGCAAAATAAGAATGTATATTACATGCACAAATCTCACTGCACAAATATGCAATTAGATATATGCAATTAGCTAGACATTCTGGGTAAATGAGAGCTAGTAGACCTAACATAGCTGAGTTAAGAGTTTTCAAAACGCAATGCAAATTTAATGTACAACATACAAATTAAATACAAACAACTATATATTCAAAACTATTGAATCAAATACTTCTACAGAAGAATTAGAACTATGACACACCTTAGTCACAATTGGAAAAATCTCAATATTAAATGTTACACCAAAGAGTAGTTGTTACTGGGATGTTCATTTGAATTTTGTTAAAAAAAAATTTAAGCTTGTACTACTATTATACTGACAAAATCTTGAGATACATTAAAAACTCAAATTTATATTGAGTGCCAAATTTATATTTAGTCTCCTAAGGTGAGGGTGGGGGTTGCAAATTTTGTCAGCCATCTTCCTGCTTTGAATTGGTGATGATTAAAATGGGCTTGGGTATGTGAACATCATTGTCTCTAGATAAGATCAAGTAATTCACCGCTCAGTCTATTTTTCTTTTATTCACTTTTATAAGACAAGACTTATTGTAAGAAAAATCATGAAACATAATGTTCTACATTTAATGATCATCTTTCATCTTTGAAAGCTTAAGGAACAAGTGCTCTTTTGCTTATTTTTGAGTTTGAAGTTTGCCCCGTTGTGCTGCATTTATCAATTTGAGTTAGGCAATGTGGATCATAATAAAATGCACCGGAGGATGGAAAAATGCTGGGGAGACTGGTTTACTAAACTACTCTCAGAATTCAGTATTCCACTACGTTCTCTCCTTGGTCCTCACAACCCCATAGGGCTGCTGTCACACCACTCTCCTTTTGCAAATGAGAAAACTGAGGAGCAAAGATGCTGGATGATTTTCCCAGTGAGTCAGAATAAGCATCTTGGCCTGTTTCAACAATCTCAAATTCCAATCAGTTTTAGAGAAGTGGGTGTCCTCAGAATGAAATTACCCTATAGGGTCTCAATTTTGTTGAAAAAGGAAGTGGATGACTGGAATTCCAAGTTGCAGCTTTTAGAATTTTTTAAGCAATTAAAGATATCTCGCAAGGCCCTTCCTGTTCACTTTCTTTCTAGGAGTTGAAATATGTCTGATGCTAAAATGAGAGCTATGTAAACTCCCAGGCTGCACTTGGCACATGGCCTGCCCACCCTTGGTGCTGCTCAGGCCGCTTTGATCTTTAGGGGGCTTCTCACTCAAACCTCAAGAGCTTCTGATGGAGCCCTAAGTCCCAAGTGCTTCTCACATCACTCTAAGGAAGTACTTCAGGTTCTCCAGACACCTGATATTCACCTGAATTAATCCTAATTTAGGTGATAATGGATAATATACCCCATTTATCTGCACTTAATAGTTTTCAAAACATTCAAGCTATTTATTTATGTCTTTCTGGATGTTCCATAAGCCACATAAGCTCAGGAACCCCGTGAAGTGGCTGAGTGGGTCATTGTCCTTTGGCTAATGAGGAAACTGAGGTACGAGTCCAACACAGTCAGTCAATGATCAAGTATTGACTCCTGGGGCAGAATTCAATCACTGCATCTCAGTCACACTTCCCATTCATGAAAACTATCATTCTTTTTGGCCTATTACTTCAGAGTTGTTCTCAGGACATTTTATACTTTGTTTCCAATTTAATATTTCAATCAGAGATGGATAGAGGACATTATAATGTCCACCCTATATTTATAGTTACTGATGATAAAACCTAGGCTGGGGACTTGTTGAACCGTCCAAAGCCACACAGACAATTAGTAGCAGAGTCTAGACTAGAATACAGGCCTCCGTCCAGCCATCCTCAGAGAGCAAGGTGGGTAGCAGAAACACAGACCTGTGTCTGGGACCCTGACCTGACAAAAGATGACAGTGGTAATGATAGACCAGTCCTCTGTGTTCTTCTATTCTTTGAGAGTTCTGTGTCACTCTGTCCCTCCACACTCTGTTCCAGAGCTTCTGGGAGGCACCTATTTAAATGCGCATCTCCAGTCCCAGGCTAGAGCCTCTGGCCCGGGGGAGCTCCAGGTGTGACTATTTTGACCAACTACCCACATAATTCCAATGACTTGATTTTGTATAGTTTTGGCTACACTTAAACAACTCACTATTTTCAGGGACTGGGGGGAGGGGGGATAACACTGGTTATCTATATTTAGGAAACTACTAATTTTTGTAAGGCTCCCTATAAAAAGGGGTGCTTCCATGTTCCCTGCCCCACCTACTGAAGGGTGGAGCTGAACAGCTAGGTGAAGCTAAAGAAGACTTTGAGACACAGGAGGGGGGCATGTGGAACAGAGAGACATGTGAAGAAAAAGGGTACATTTGTTTCTTAGCTTTGGACTTGCGTAAGGAATTTGGGGAACATGGAAGAGATGTGGATCAGAGACCTGGGGGGGAGGCTGACAATGGCGGCCGTTACCTTACTTTGTGCTTTGATTTTGCTCCTTTTGTCCCAGACTTGTCTGGCCCCTTCTTCCCCTTTCCTGTGGTTCCCTGCCAGAAGGTGCCTTAGACTTGTGGCAAACTCCTGGGCCTCAATGGCCCTGCTTGGGCCAACCCTTCTTGGCCAGGCATTTATCCACAAGGGGATGGGTAGCTGGGTATTTTATTGGGAAACTATCGACCTTTTTTCTCTCTATGCGCACTAATTCTATTAAAGTTCTTTTAAGGAAAGCTATGTGTTGTCTTTATGCAGCAAATGGCAGAAATGTGAATTTAAGGGTTCCAGGGTACCCCTCCATATGCCCACGAAGATGATGAAGACTTGTCAGTTTCTTAGAGTCAATTCTCTGTGAGACCAAGATGCTGGGCTTCATATTGGTGCCAACATCACCAGCCATGTCTTAAGTGAATGAAATGTAACACTCTGCTGACCAGTTTCTGCCTTGAGAAACTGATAGGAGTGGTCTCTAATTGCACTTTTGCTGAAACCAAATGGGGAGCTAGGTTATAGAGACTGTGTATGGTTTATAAATAGCAATAATAAAACTTTCCCCTTGGTGATAGTTTTACTGCTAGTTCAAGGCTTTCATTGCAATCAAAAGAAGTGTCTGATTACCCTTTACACCAGAAGCCCTCTCAACAGCTCATGTGCCAAAATACTCCGGGAATGTTTTCAGCTTCAGCTTGCTTTTCCTGTTTCTCTGAAATCAGTGGTTTTAAAGAGGGTATTTCTTTCTTTCATCTTCCTGAGTGGGGACCTGGTGGTTTCTCTTCTGGTGCGCATGTAGCACATTTTCCACATGACTTTGGGAATGTTCTGTCCCTCTAAGAATATGGCTGGCCTAAGCCTTTGCTTTAAACTCGGGTCCAAAGTCAGACAGATCTGAGTTTGAATCCTCAACCCATCACTCAGTAGTGACGCACTTTGCATAAATTACTCAAACTCTTTCAACTTCTGTTTCCTAATTTGGGGACTGGACATAGTAATGGCATGGCTGACACCTGACACATGCCGACAGCTTAATAGATGTCTGTTATTCTTTTTAGGAAAGGTATTGTAGCTCTGAGTGCCCTATACCACTCATGGGTCACATGACCCTCTTCATTCAGTTCTCTATGTCCCAGGACCCTTTGTTCTAGCTTGACTCCATTTCTCCAGCTGTTACAGCTGCTACCTTCTGTTCTTCACTTGACTCCTCAGTACTCTCTGTGTCTTCTGCACAAAGAACTGTATATATTCTCCCTGGTATAGTTTTTCCTACTTCAACATGCTGGTTCCAATTCCAAAACACTCCATGGTGATAATATCAACAATTATGTGTTTATTCTCTGCTTTGTGTCTAGAGGATCTGCGATTTGGTTTCTAGACTAAATAAGTGACTACCAGTTAGTTTCCACACAAGTCCAGCAACTCCACCCATTCACCATGTCATTCACACTCAGAGCTTCCTCAAGTTGGAAGGAACCCCAGGACATCATGTGGTTCTGGCCCTTTGGCCCAGTGATTCCCAAATTTTGGTATGGGTGAGTAATTGAAGATCCTATCAAAAATAGATTTCAACCAGGGTAAATTATGTAGATACTTTGTCCTCCAGGAGGGAGGAGTGTAATTCCCTATTCCTTAAGTGGGGGGAGTGCCTAGTGATTTATTTCCAAATACTGGTACAGTAGGGGTTGAGAGAAGAGTAACTTAATAGTACAGAAACCTAATAAACCACAGCCAGAAGTCCAAGATGAACATAAACAGTGTAAGTCATCTTGATACCCTACACGCTTGCTGTAAAGAGATGATAATGGCATTTTACCAATGGAGCCTTCTTCCTCAAAACATGTAACATCAGTCTGTGAGACAGACATTAGACCAGGTCAGGAATGTTTGACCACACTATTTCAAACTGTCAAGATCATTAAAAATAAGGAAAGTCTGAACCTTCCTGGTGGCACAGGGGTTAAAGTCTCAGCACTATCACGCTATCCCCAGGCACTGCAGCATGAGCCTGATCCCAGGGCGGGGAGCTTCCCACACAGCACAGCAGACCTCTCCTGTCTCGCCCACTGCTCCCCTCATCAGTGTATTTTAGTAGATCTGCCTGTTCTTCTCCCCACCCTGTCTCTGGTGAATCCTCTCACACACACACACCCCCCATCTCTGGCCTATACCCCAGTTCTTGTATGCATAAAAAGCAAAAAATAAATCTATTTAAAAAAGAAGGAAAGTCACAGAAACTGTCACAACCAAGAGAAACCTAAGAGATATAACAACTATATCAAAGTGCACAAACCATGACAGTCACGCTAGACAGCCAGGGCTTTTGTGAAAAAGAACTTCACCAGTAGGAAGCGTGGTGTCAATATTATCCTTATGTGCCCAGGACTCATGAAGCACCAATGTTGAATCGTGAAGTCATCTGCCTCTGCATGACGATTAACCTCTCGTTCTCCACCACCTTGGTGGATGTGGACACCCAGGCTATTGTGCGTGTCTCTGTGTATGTGCTTGATCTCCACATTTTGTCAACCCCAGAAAGGTCTGGATTTGAGTCTCTGTTCCATTAATTACTAGCTATGAGGTCTTTGGCAATATATTTAATTTAGCTGTGCTTCTATTCCCTCACCTACCAATGTATCCCTTATGGCTTCTGTAAATATTAAATGAGCTCATAGATGTAGAGAAAATAGGTCATAGTGTTATCTGATGAATATTAATTGTTATTATTATCTCTTTCTGCTCAGAACTCATTGACTTTCATTGTTCAAAAACTATTAGGTATGTGTATAATGTGCTTGATTCAGTTCAGTTCAAAAAACTTTTACTGAATGTCCCAAGGTCTAGGAATGCAAAGATGAAATTGGTTTATCTCTTTCCCTTCAAATGTGTTATAGTCTTACCTGGGAATTAGGTGTATTATTCTAGAATAATGTGACTCCTAAAACAGAGGTGAACACAGGGTATACGATCAAACAGTGGAGGGCTTTTAACCAAAATGGAGGGTGGAGGTGAGTAGGGAAGTCTTCCTGAGGGGTGGTGCCATCTAACTGAACTGAAGAGGTTAAGGAGAGTGTATTGGAGAGCTGGAATGGGATTGGGGGACAGAGTTGGAGGGGAGAATGGGGAGCGAGTGTTCCAGGCAGGGGCACAGCATCAGTGACTGTCCTAAGCTGTGTGCCCTTCCACT
Source organism: Scalopus aquaticus (assembly GCA_004024925.1). Lineage (NCBI taxonomy): Eukaryota > Metazoa > Chordata > Mammalia > Eulipotyphla > Talpidae > Scalopus > Scalopus aquaticus. The sequence goes on along the minus strand of PVIJ01010916.1, from coordinate 44,537 downwards.
GCTAAGAATCATTGTGGTAATATGGTAGCATCCTACTTCTGAGTGGTGTAGAAGAGGCAGATGAAACAGGCAGAATGTAAGTGCTGTTCACAAATGGAAATACCTCCTGGCATTTAATTCAGCTTTTAAAACTTTCTGTTCTTCATGGTTAAACCTAGTTTTCCAAGCTATTTTTTGGTGACAAAGGTTAAATTTTTTTCTTTTATATCTGGTTGTAAAATCTAAGGGTATTCTATTCTACAATCCACCATAAATTTTGTTCAGTGTATATTCAGCTCTGAATGGAGACTCAAGAGGATAAATATTGTCTTAAATGTCAAGGAATTTATAACAAGTCATTGTTAGGTGTTACCAAGTTGCTATGTGGTATTTATAGAACCAAATGTCTAGAGATGATTCTTGATTTTATGCTTATACATTGGCATTTATTTTATAGTTTCCCTGAATTACAACCAAGTAACTAGCCACTATGATCTTTCTAATTGCTCCCTGACTCTGTAGATGCTTGCCTGAGAGAACCAAATACTCTCTGGCCACTCCACTGGAAGTTTCTTTGTACCAACACATACAGAGATGCTTTCTCTCACTGAAGAGACCTGGATGAAGTATGAAAGTATAAATCTCAAACCAGACTCTGAGAGTGTTTAATCACTTGCTCAGAAGTTTATTTTTAGGCACAGGTCCTCCCTGGTTAGTCTCATAGATTAAAGTAAAGAAGGAAAGATAAAGAAAAATACTTGTAGTTGTCCCCTGGAATGTGTTTGTATGTCATCCTGGTCAAGGCCATGGAAGTACACCACTATAATTGAGGGAGAAATGGCACCAGTGTCATAAAGGTAATACTGACACTCCTCTGTGTAAAAGGAACTCTCACCTCATCAAATTTCACCAAGACCTATGTAGACACTACTTGAGTGAGAAGTGGGAAGAGGGGTGATTACTTTCACTTAAATTACTCCCCAATCAGGAAAATATAGTGTTGGCTTCACATGCTCATTGTGAAAAAAAATCACTGGACTGAGCCCAAATTCTCCACCGTGTGTTGTAGTGTGCAGTCTTCCTGTTTGAACATTCAGACAGTTGCATTTTCTGGTTGATGAAAACTAGATACAGTTGCCAAATTTATGAAAAATACAGGGAAAAGCTGCAATCATTTAGTCTTTTATTTTTTTAACTTTTTTAAAGATTCATTTATTTGTGCATTTAAGAGTTGGGGCACAGGCCATAGGTGTGAAGGGGTGAGAGGATTCACCAGAGACAGAATGGGGAGCAGAACAGGCAGATTGACTGAAATACACTGCTGAGGGGAGCAGCAGGTGAGACAGGAGAGATCTGCGGCGCCATGTGTGTCAGCTCCTGGTTGGAGATTGAACTCATGCCTCAGTAGCTGGTGATACCTTCATAGTGCTGAGACTTAACCCCTTGTACCACCAAGGAGGCCCTGCAATCATTTAGTCTTAAGCTATTTAAAATTTTCTAATCACCAGCAGTGCAATTTCTCAAAGATGAATATCTGGGCATGTGTGTACATACCATAAACCAAACAGATTGACATCGTCATGTGAATAAGCATCTGACCACAGCTGTAAAATAAAGTTCTTCATTCTGGGATTTTTCTCACCTATCAGCAGTCTAGAAATACTTATAGTATCCATCAGAAAATATTTCTATCATAGATTTAGTTAGATCCTTGGCATGGAGGAGAGAAGCAGACAAATGTAAAATCTTGGAAACAAGAGCTGAAGGCATATTTGTGTTCATTCACTACCTGTCTTTAAGAAATGCCTGAGCTACCTAGTTTTTCACCTGTCACCTCGCCTGTCAGGTGGGTTAACAAGAGAAAAGAGGTTCTGGGAGATTCCCCTGGAATCTGCCTTTTTCTTTTAATCTGCTTCTGTGACAGGGTGCTGGACTCTGTAGCCGAGGATGGTCCCTGATCATCCTGCTAAATTACTCAGTGACAAACTAGAAGACATAAAAGATTGTAGTGGTTATAGTCATGCTGACTTCCAAGTTCCTCTGTGCAACACAGGCCTTTTAACCCCATCTCTGCATGCAAGTCTGATTTTCATTAATATCACTCATGGACTCGGTTTATAAACACCGCATGACCATAAAATACTCACTCCCTCTGTGTATTTGTGAATAATTGAAGCAGTAGCTTTCACCGTGGCAGGTCACATTTGGGGGATTTTTAAAGTCTCTTCTCCTTGGGGGGGCCACCCCTTTCTACCCCCACTTTGTTAGGTAGTGTCCTGCAATGCCAGCCTGCAGCACACCCTGTCTTCTGAAGAATGTGCATCTGCACTCCTGTGCTAGCTCAGAATCTCTGGGCATTTCAGCAGTTGTTCTGAGCCTTGGGCTGTTTATCTCCCATAGGCAGCTGAGCTGCCTCTTGTTTCAGGAGCTGAGCCGTGGAATGCAGTGGAAGAGACCCAGGCCTCTGGCCACCCAGATGAGAGAGTTTTGTGCTGAGGTCCCTATATGGTTGTGTTAGACTGAAGACAGCCTTGAATCTGTCGTCGTTCCTTGTTTGGGAAGCTAGTGGGAGGGGAGCAGACCAAGGGGCTATATAACCCTTCAGCGTTCAACCTCCCTGAACACCACCCAGAGGGGAGAAGCCCAGCCGAGCACTGTCAGGGTAAGTGGCACCAGCCCAGGGATGTGACTTAAGAGATGCCAATGGCTCTGCTATTACCCTGTGTAATCAGACACTTTGCGGGATTTGGCTAGGCTCATGAGCTCTAAAGTTTTTGAATGAAGATTGTACTACTGAAATGATTGCAGCTTTTCCCTCTAATTAGCTAACATTAATGACAGAGTAATATGCAGCTTGTGTAGGGGAGGAGGAGGAGAGGAAGGTGGAACAAAGTCAATTGTAAAATCTGTTTTATACCAATAAACCCACAATCCAGATCTTGCAGCACATTTCAGTGGTGCAGCCTAAATGTTCTCAGAAAATCATTTATTTATTTACATTTAGGCACTGGAAACACCAACATTTGTTTGTGGTTCATGTTTGTGGGGATTTTCCACTAGACTGTATTTTGGGTTCAGCTAAGGTGCTTGGAAATGGATTTTAGGTATGAACAGAAGTCAGTTGGCTTGTGTTGATAGTGGCTATTTGTTTATTTGTCTCTGGGTTCCTCTGGCTCTGCTTCGTAGTGTTTTCTGTTGTGAAGGTAAGTCTCTTGGGCTTGTCTCTGAGCTTACACTTTAAGCTGTGTCATTTGGTGATTGCAGTAGAGCACAGCAGGAAACCAGCGGAACCTCTGCAAATCAAGCGGGAGTGAGCTTGCCTGCCTCTGCAGGCTGCCTGATGTCTCAGCCTGCTTGTCTGGTTTGCATTTCCCTCAGCCTGGTGAGGCTGGTGTGATTGTCACAGTCGGCCAACCCAGAATGAACTTCGCGTAAATCAGGGCTTGGCAGCTTCACCCAGACTGGAGTTTTCACGCTGAGATTTTCCTTCCATTTTGTGATTCATGACTAAATATGGCTTGCGTTTCAAGACTGAGGAGCTGGGAACTGTAGCGTTCTCCCCATCCCCCCCCCCCTCCCGCTAACTACTCATTTTTGGCACAAGATATATTCTAGTCAGTTGGAGCCAACCTCTTGACCAGGGTGCAGTTCCAAAAGCAGACGTTTGAGTGTGTTTTACCTAATTAGGAAATGCTTTGCTCCAGCCCCAGCTGCTTGTTCAGGTTAGATAAGAGACTTAAACCGCTGAATCATCTGCTTTCCGGGGGACACAGAGACTTCTCTAACATCAGTGCTCATTTGAAAGATTATGCAATTCTACCCGGAGACATTTTTTGTCAAAAAGTATATTTACTGAATTTTGAGATTATTTTTTACAGCCTGTTTACTGATGCTGAGGGTCAGCCTCTTTCTGTTGCAGTATATTTAAACAGTCTCTCCAAACCACCCCACCCCAAGCCTTAATGGTACAATGAAAGGATGAATAGGGTAGCTCCATGTGTCTATGGTGAATATTCTTTCACAATTTCAGAATGTACTAATGCAAAAATTTTATCCTATTTTTCAGCTCTTACTTTAGTTTAGGAATCTGGTTAGCTTATCCACAGAGCCAGGAGATCCACATGCTGGTCTCTGCTAACAAACACCTCTGACTCACTGCTTCTTTGGCTCATTGCCCTTCTATTTTTTTTTTTTTTTTTTTGATGCATACAAGAACTGGGGTGTAGGCCAGAGGTGCTGGGGGGTAGGATTCACCAGGGACAGAGTGGAGAACAGAATAGGCAGATCTACTAAAATACACTGCTGAGGGGAGCAGAGGGTGGTCTGCTGTGCCATGTGGGAAGCTCCGCTTCCTGGATTGGGATCAACTCATGTCCCAGTGGCTGGTGGTAACTTGATAGAGCTGAGATTTTAACACCTATGCCACCAGGGAGGCCCTTGTCTCCCTTCTATTTCTCACCTCTCTTCTAGCTTCTTTTTTTTTTAAGATTTATTTATTTATGCATACAAGCTGGGGTGCAGGCCAGAGGTGTGGGGTGGTGAGATGGTTCACCAGAAACAGGAGGGGAGCAAAACAGGCGGATCTACTCCAGTACAATGCTGAGGGGAGCAGAGGTTCACCACGCCATGTGGGGAGCTGGGCATTGAACTCGCGCCGCAGCTGCCAACAGCTCCACAGCGCTGCGCTTAACCCATTGCGCCACAAGGGAGGCCCTCTTCTAGCTTCTTAATGTAGAAGTCAAATCACATGAATGCCAAAAATAATTCAGTGTTGGCAAGGGAAGGGAAGAAAGGAAAAAGGCAATGCAAATCATTTGTTAAGGCCTGTTTTCCATTCCTGCAAATGTACTGCACCAGTTCCAGTTTTCCATTCTAAGCCTGGAAGCATGTGGAAAGGCTAGAATATGAAAAGATTTAGATACTGAGAATAATCATACAATTATGTTATTAATAATAATAATTTTAAGGTTAACATTTATTGAGAACTCATAATGCTTTAGAACTCAAATGCTTTAGAAAATATCTAATCCTCGTAAGAACTCGATGAAATGGGTTATTAGTGCCACTGACATTATTGCTGTTTCATCCATAGAAAACTGTGATCAGAGGATGTTCAATAGCTTACTAAGTTACACAGCTTCTAAGTGTGACACTTGACTGAAATTCAGGCAGTCTGATCGGGGGCAAACTCGTTACACCGTGCTCTGGAATCTCTGTTCCCTCACTTTACTTGTGTTGGGATTCTGGACAAATCACTCTAACACCTTGAGTTTTGATTTTTTTGCTTTTCACTCAGAAACAACAGTACATACTGTGGACTTACTAATATGTTATCTCAGATGAGGTTCATGTTCTTGCAAAGGCCAAGAGGCACTGCTGTGGAAGTTCTAGGCACATGGAAAGATTGCAGCCTTGATTTCATGGACCGAGTGGCAGAATTCCAACTTTATAGCCTTTTTTCTTATGTCCCAGAAATTTCAATAAAAGAGTTACTCTTCATATTTAAGTCTGGGTGTGCAATGAGATCACCAACTTAGCAGAAGAATCTTGCTCAGCATGAAATCCTGAGATCTCAAAGTCAGGCAGAGAACTCAGTAGTTGTTCCTCTTTATAGGTTATTTTAACTGAATTCTACTCTGGAAAAACTAGAAGGGACCCTTGATTGGAAGTCAAGGGGACCTGAGCTCTGGTTCAACTGAGCCTCTAGCCCTGTGTGCCTTTGAGCAAATCTGTTCCCTGGGGTTGCTCCTTTGTAAAGATAAGGACATAGGATGTAAATATTCTCTAATAGGTCCTCAGTTTCCCAAATCTTTAAGTTGTTACTTTTGATCTTGTCTTTCAAATTTGGGGATGGGACGCAAACTTTAATGTGAACTTTAAAAAATGTCACAGAACCCTAAAAATATCAATAAAAAAATCCATAAATCCCACAACTTCAGAATAATGCTCATCAACATATTGTTAAATAGGATAGATCTTGCAATGCATAAAAATACATTTTTAAGGGAGTCATACATTATTTTATCTAACCTGTTATTCTCAATCCTATCTTTTCTTAATAGCATAAAAATATTTTACTGCTTGATATATAATTCATCCAACCCTTGTGGAATTTTTAGGTTTGCAGTGATTTTTTTAATGGAGAATAATTGTGGTTCCTAAAATTTAAAGCATCTTTAGAATGTTTGTTTCTATTTTTTTCAAGGGTAAAATAGAACTCCTCACAACCCAAAAGAGATTTTTTTTCTTTTAAACATTTTACATTAAATGTTTCAACATTTCCAAATTCTCACATTACCCATCCCTCAAAAATGTACTTTAAAAATTTTTTTTGCTAATTATAACATGTCTAGAAAACTATGAGTTTGGATTGATACAGGCAGGAAATGGTCAAAACTTTAACGTATGGCAAGTGAAGGTCTGGTCTCATAGTCTGTATGTTCCCATCTTCACCCTACATTTGTCCATTCATTCCCTCATTTAATCAACCTTTAATATGCTTATGAGTATATGTGACATGCTATGCACTGTGTTAGAGGCCAGATGTATGAACAGGGAAGTCAGAGTTTTAGTTTACAGAAAGCTTACAGTCTAATTCAAGTGCTGTGAGAATAACTGTGTTAGAATAAGGGTCAGTGGAGAGTGTTCTAGAAATACAGAGAGAGGGTCCCCAAAAAAGGGGACTGAGAAGGGGGTAGTTAGCAGGTAAGCTCCGTGGTGCTGTACTACAGGTGGGGCTTCCTTCCTGTTCCCTGTAGGACTGTGTGACGAGGCCCCGTGGAGATGTGTGAAGAAGAGGACAGCACCGCTCTGGTGTGTGACAATGGCTCTGGACTCTGTAAGGCTGGCTTTGCCGGGGATGATGCTCCCAGGGCTGTTTTCCCATCCATTGTGGGACGTCCCAGACATCAGGTAAGCAAAATTCAAACTGGAACAAAGAGAAGCAGCACAGTATATTAGTTCCCTTCTGTCTCTGTGTCCAAGGGTATCTACAGATTGTCTATGATAGCTGCCCAGAAATTATATAACCTGGTTAAAAATAAACCTCGGGAAATTGATAATCTAAGAATAAGAATATATATAATGTAGACTAATTCTCTGGTGGTGTCAATCAGATATGAAATATGACTCTTTTTCCTAAATCCTTTCATCTGAATATATTCATTGTTTCTATGGTCATTATCAGAAATACTCATTAATTATCTCAATAACTTTTTGGAAAGAAATGGAATCAAAAGCTGGGGTCACTCACTCTCCAAGAGCTTGATGTTAGATGACAGCAAGCTTTGTTACCAAATGTAATTTTACATAATAACACCTATTAAGAAAATGTATCTTGACAACCACATGGTTTTTCCATGACATTATGTTTAAACCAAATGTTGGTGGCAGCTACATGGTAAAAACTAAGAACTTCATCTCAAAAATTTTACTTCTCATCAGAAATGTATTTTGCACATTGAACTTGTCTGATTGATATTTATAACTCTCAGATTGACATGTATTTACAAAGACATATAATGGGAACTCCTTAAAGAATGAATTCTTATTGAATGATGTGCTGTGGAGATATTTTGCACAAATCACTATATCCTGTGCAACCATGCATGTTTTGCAACTCTAAAATATTTACTCCAGCATAATTTAAAATCCAGTAATGAGAATTCTCTCTTTTTTTAAGTTTCACCTTAATGATTTAAAAAAGTGCATCTAAATTAGTCATAGTTTAGGCAAATGTCTTCATTTGTGAACTGATTCATTATAAATTAAGCAGTAAGTGGTCATTTGTAAGATAGTGGTTTTGCTTACAATGGTTAGAAAATAATATTTATGTACCTTGAGTAGGTGACAGTTTTTAAAGTACAGTTAAAGGATTTATGACAGGTCAAATGTTATTTTATAAATTTACATTTTCTGCAATCATTCAACAAAAAATGATTGAGTGCAAATATATGCAATTTTTTAAAAAAGATTTATTTATTTATACAGAACTGGGTTATAGGCCAGAGGTGTGGGATGGTGGGAGGATTCACCAAAGACAGAGCGGGGAGCAGAACAGGCAGACTGACTGAAATACACTGCTGAGGGGAGCAGGGTCTGTTGCATCGTGGAAAACTCCCTGGCTGGGAAGAAACTCATGCTTCATTGACTGTAGATAGCTTCACAGTGCTGAAACTTAACCCCTTGTGCCACCAGGGAGGCTCAAATATATGCAATTTGTTATAGTGTTGAACAAGACAAATGGAATCTCTGCCTTAACAGTTGATCAAAGGACACAAAAAATAAAGACCACAATGTAAAATCCGCCTTATCACTACATCCTCTGCTATTTGGAATCTGATTTAAACTTGTTTCCAATCAACTGAGGGATGTTGTTTAAGAACATAGAGCCCCTGAGACTCTGCATATTGTCTCTGATACCAAGAAAGGAACCGCCTATGGCAGTGGTTTAACCTTTTGTGACTGGATTGTAATCAATTAACAAGTTCTGGCAGAGACTGACTTGTAATGTATTGAATCTCTTTAGGGGGTGATGGTGGGAATGGGACAAAAAGACAGCTACGTGGGTGATGAAGCCCAAAGTAAAAGAGGTATCCTGACCTTGAAGTACCCAATAGAACACGGCATCATCACCAACTGGGACGACATGGAAAAGGTACTGGGAGGCTCACTGTGGGCTGGACCTTCTGGATGTGTAAGCCAAACATCGCTACTGCAGGGGCAAATAATTGGCTCACTTTTATTTGTTAATGTTTATTCTAAATTGTCACTAACTGAAAAAAAATGCTAAAATATTTCCTCTTTTTAAAAAAGCTTTTGCCTAACAAAGCTTATAAACTAATGAGTGGCAGCCAGTTCTGTGATGAGAATAGTAGACCTTTGCCTGTGGTAGAAATTAATAGTCTTTGCTCACACCAATTGGATTGCCCGCCTAGGGCCAGCATTGATTGAGCAGGAGGCAACCAGAATAACCCTCCCTTCCTTTTCATCAGAGGCTGCATGGCCGCCCTCAGTGTTGTACACTAAGGAGGACTTGAATTGCTGGGAAAAGCCTTCTCCCATCCACTCTCTCTCTCTCTCTCTTTTTTTTTTTTAAAGATTTATTTATTTATGCATACAAGAACTGGGTGTAAGCCAGAGGTGTGGGGTGGTGAGAGGATTCACCAGAGACAGAGTGGGGAGCAGAACAGGCAGATCTACTGAAGTACACTGCTGAGGGGAGCAGCGGGCGAGGTAGGAGAGGTCTCCTGCACCAAGGGGTAAGCTCCCTGGCGTGGATCGAACTAGTGCTGCAGTGGCTGTAGATAGCTTCATAGTGCTGTCACTTAACCCATTGTGCCACCAGGGAGGTCCCCTTCTCCCATCCAATCTTGAAAGCTTTTCACTATAGCAAGGGGAGCTGTGACATTGCAGATTTGAGACACTTCTGAATCTTTCAAAATATGGAAGTACAGAGCTAACAAAAGTTAAATATATATATATATATATTTAAAAGTGTCTCTCAGTGTTGTGTTAAAGGAAGCCCTCATTTCCTAGATCTATTAATAAAACAGCCAATAAGTAGCAGAGTTCAGTCCTAGGACTTATTTGTTATTAGGCATCACAGAAACACAAGTGATCCAAAAAATGAGCAGAAGGGATAATGAGAAAGTGACATAAAAATTTCATAAAAGCAATGAAATATATTAAAATCACAATATCTGGACTTTTATTCATATATTGGCTTTCTACACATACACAGAAACACAGACACACATGCCCACATTGGTTTAAAAGAAAATAATGTCACTAGAATTTTCAGTAATAGTGCTCAAACCTCTGCTTCTCTACAGAACTTGCATTTCTTTGGATTTTCTTGATCTAAGATCCTGAATTTAGTGAGGCTACAGTTTGTGCTGAAAAGAAGATATTAATAGCAGTGAGAAAATGTTTTTTAAGAGTTTCTTCAAGGAACTGGCAGTATTTCAGATACATGCACCTAGCGAAGGTCCTTAGAACAAAGACAGTATTTCATCATCTCTAAAATTTATATTCCAAATGTCTGCTCAAGAGAGAGATCAGAGAGAGAAATTGTTATTTAAATGATGTTTTAGAGCAACCACAGTATATAGTACAGCTGGCAGGATTTCTTGAGCTGCTTTTACTCCATCGAAGGGCAAATTTCCTTTCTTGAAACTACAAATTTAAAACCAAATAAACTGGAGCAAGATAGTGTTTAAAGTCAATCTATCTTTGGTTCACTTATACACTGTCAGCAATTTTTCTTTTGTTTTAATCCTAGATGAATATAGTATTTCTGGTACTGGGTGGAGAATTTTCCTATTTTCACAAAAAATTAATATCTATTAACAATGGTTTGTTCATTATGACATCCTTTAAAATTTGGGGATTTTAAAGAGGATGCTCAACCATGAAGCAAACATACTTATGTCCAAAGTAGAGTTCACACAGATATATTATAAATAGGCACTGGCACTTCTGGCCAAGTGTCTGCCAACAGAAGAGGGTCTAGATTGTAGGTCCAATCCTGGAGAGTCAAGAGGGGGACAGAGAAGACCCAGGCAAGAAGCAGGGAGATGTGTCCTCTACTTCACATTTACTGCACAGGGAAATTCCCCTGAAAGTATAAAAATGACAACTAGATTTCAGGTCAGCTTTATTCAGCCATTCAGGTATCTATTTATTTATCCTTTTACTCACTAAAATAAATCACATTCCCATGAACAATAACTAACATGGAAGTGGGGGTAAAGAAGATGTGGTTAAATAATAACATCTACTGTGGACCAGAAACTATACTAAATTGTAACTCTAGGATTATCTTATTACAAGCATACTTGTTATCTTCATATTATTGATGGTGAAACTGGAGCTTAGAAGCATTAAAATTGCCTAAGTTCATACAGTCAAGAAGTGGTTGAGGTGGGATTTGAACCCAGATTTATCTGCAGAGCCTGTGCCTAGAACCTGTGCCCATAACTACCATGTCACCTCTCTTCATAGACGTGAGTTTCAGTTTTTTGCTCAGTCACTTACTAGATGTAAACCTTCAGTAAGTTACTTATCGTCTCTGAGTTTCATTCTCTGCATGTGTGAAAATATGGACATATAATGAACACTTGTAATGTTTTATTTGGATCTGGTTTAACTCAACCTGGTCCCTTTTTGGGGTCTGAGGTACCTTCATGACATTACATGCTTGTGTTTCTTTTCTCTCCCCCTCCTAGATCTGGCATCATTCCTTCTACAATGAGCTTCGTGTTGCCCCTGAAGAGCATCCCACCCTGCTCACTGAGGCACCCCTGAACCCCAAGGCCAACCGGGAGAAAATGACCCAGGTAAATATCCATTCCAGGAACCAGCATTTTTGGTTTGGACAAAGTGATTGTGCCGGAGGGAAGAGCGGAGGCTTCTCCAGCAGTCCACCATCAGACTGACAGCTTCCCAGGAACGTGGGGATTGCCAAGGGCAGGGATGTCTTGGTGGTGCTCGCACCCTAAATGTACACTCTGGCCTCCAAGAGCTGTAAGAAATTTAAAAGATTTAATGGAAAAGGTTAAAGGAAAAGGTTTGGGTTAAAAGCTTCTGAGAAGTCATGTAAAAATGCAGAATAGCATTCAATGAGGAATTTTGGTTCTGGAGTCAGACAGTTCTAGAGTTCAAAACTAGTTCTGTCACTTATTAGCTATGTGACCTTAAAGAATCCACCTAACTTCTCAAACTCAGTTTCCTTGCGTGTATGTGGGAAATAGTATTAGTACCCATTTATTAATGGACCAATGAGAATAATAATAGGGGGAGAAGATCAGTATGTATCATGGTGCCTGATATAATACACATACAATAAATGATAATCATTATGTCATTATTATGCCCTGTCTGAAGCTCAAAAACCTTTCAGCCTGTGACCATCCAGCAGTCAGACAATGTCTTTGGTTTAGATGAACTATTAAATGAAAACATCTCCCGCCAACTTTATGCTTGTTATGATTAAGCAGTGGGCTAAGGATGTTACATGCATTATCTCTTTAAAGCTTAAGAATGTGAAGTTGAAGCTATCATTATCCTGATCATATAAACGAAGAAATCAAGGCTTGGATACCTAGGTGATTTTCCCAAGGTCACAAAGCTAGAAGTGGCAGTGCCTAGAGTTGATCCATGATCTCTTGACCTTAGGAAATCATAAATGTAAATGCTGGGGGATCGTCTCAGAAGAACTCTTGGTGCTTACACCAACACACTAGCAGTTACTCTCTACAGAGAAACATCTGCATGCCTGGAAATAATTCCACACAGCGAGAGGTGTACGATGGGCATTATCATCCTTGTGAATTGATGTGAAGGCAGACAATAGTTGGGAATATTTGGCCCTCTAACATATGATGCAAATGATGTCAGACATTCTGGTGAATAAACCAGGGAGAGTTTTGTCGATGGAGACATGGAGGCCCAAGAACATCTCAGCATGCACAAACTTTGCTCACAAGTGACCTAATGGCTCCGGTTCTGCCCTTGTCCCTGAACTGCATGAGCCAGGGCACTGGCATTCAGGTATATCCTCTGACAACAGCAGGCAGTGATTTCATTTCAGGAATCAGGGCCCTTCCACTACAGTCAAAATGGCCTCAGTTTCTAGGCCTGGCATTAACCTAGCAGCTACACAAAAAAGTGGAACTGAATTAGAGGAACTTCAGACGGATGACAGATGTGGGATTAATCCCTACCAGAGTCAGTTTCAGATTAAGGTAGTTTCTTTTTTTATATAAGAGAAGTGAAAACCTGGCTGTAATCTTTCCTGTTTCTTTTGGCTTTGATATAGTTAATCAGTTCTAGACTGTTCACACTGGAGGAACTCAGAGCTCAGTCCAAACTCCTCCTCTGTTTACAGTTGGGAGACATGGAGTGAAACCCACATTAGTCAGCGGTTTATTTGTTGAGTTCTCCCAGGTCACATCCAAGTCAGACCAGGGCCTGAAGCTAACCCCTCTGTACCTCTTCCAGACCCTCCCCATGCTCTCAGGTTCCAGATGTGGTGTCCCCATTCACATTTTTGTTTCTCCTCCTCCAGTGACCAGGACTGCCCTGAGCCTCCTTTACCACAGTCTCCTCTACCCAGAACTGTTCATCAGAATGTAGTCTCTTGAGCCTTCTTGGTAAGACTGGGAGTATCACTAACAGCTCTTTGGATTGCTTTGCAGATTATGTTTGAGACCTTCAATGTCCCAGCTATGTATGTGGCCATTCAGGCTGTGCTGTCTCTCTATGCCTCTGGACGTACAACTGGTACGTGATGGGCAACAGTGGGGAATCTTGATTGAATGCACCATCAGTTAGGGGATTTGATCGTTGCAATCATGTGGTTTGTGATGGACTGGGGGTTAGTTAGAATTGATAGGGCTAAAAGCTTTTCAAAATAAGCCCTGAGCTTATTGGTCCAGTAGCACTTTTTCTGTTGTTTCTCCCTTCCAGCTCTTCATCTTTTTGTCTTCCCTTGTCTTCTTCAATCTTGCAAAATGCCTTCTTTCCTTCCTTTTAAATAAGAAGCTTAGAAATTCCTCTTCTACTAGGTCATAAGTGACAATATACCAATGTCATGGTGACTTATCACACCCAACTGTCCCCAGGCATTGTGCTGGACTCTGGAGATGGGGTCACCCACAACGTGCCCATCTACGAGGGCTATGCTCTGCCCCACGCCATCATGCGTCTGGACCTGGCTGGCCGAGATCTTACCGACTACCTCATGAAGATCCTGACTGAGCGTGGCTATTCCTTCGTGACTACCGGTGAGGCAGGGGGCACAGAGGCAAGAGGGTGATCTTTATAGGAACTCACAAGGTCACGGTGATTCTCAAGGAAATGTTGGGTAGAATATTTGCAGATGGCAGTATCTGGAGCAAAGCATGGCTTTTTCTGTGAAATCATCAGGTGATTTCCTTGAGAACACATAAACATTTAGGATTAGAAGCTAATCAGTTGTACTATTGAACACTTTTAAATTCTTTCCATTCACAAGTAGCAAGAGTGCAGAGACTGAAGACACCATGGAGTGGTGATTGGGAGTCTTTGGAGACATCTAGACAGGGCTCAGGTCTCAATTCTGCCAGTCAGTAACTACGTGACCTAGCACTTGAAGTTGCTCACATTAATGGCCCTATAATCTCATCACCACTGTGGATTTGGGGTTGAAGAATATTGAATTTACGAACTTCTTTGAAGGAGCCTATATTGTGGTGGGAGAGACTGAAGTAGGGCAGGTGGGTTTTTAATCATCTGTACAAATCTCCGTGCTTGTATCACATTGACAGCTGAGCGTGAGATTGTGCGGGACATCAAAGAGAAACTGTGCTATGTAGCTCTGGACTTTGAAAATGAGATGGCCACTGCCGCGTCCTCCTCCTCCCTTGAGAAGAGCTACGAGCTGCCCGACGGGCAGGTGATCACCATCGGGAATGAGCGCTTCCGCTGCCCGGAGACTCTGTTCCAGCCGTCCTTCATCGGTAGGCCACATGTCCTTCTTCTGGGAAGGGAAGATCATTCTAGCCTCCCATATTCAGCCAGTCGCCCTTGGCCACCAGTACCCTTCTCCATCTGGGCATATGTGGCAGGAGCTACAAGACCAAAAGCATTTCTAAACCAGGGCAAGGGAAAGAGTGCCCATTTTTTAAGGTAAAAAGACTAAAGGAGGCCAAGAAAGGAGCTTTCTTTCTAAGGAAGAACTACCGATGTTATAGGCAGGCCAAAAGCATTCTTGGTGGATGGCGAAAGAATCAAATATTGTCTGTGCTTAGGGCACAGTGGAGCCACTGGGTGGATGGGAAATATGTGCTGACTGCTAGGAATCCGGGATTATACGAGAAAAGAATGGAAGATCCTGTTTCTACATTACTAGTGATCTTGGAACATCTCCCAAATGTTCACAGAGGGCAGACACTAAGAAAGCCTGGGTTTGGGCCTCAGTTCTACCTCCATGGTCTTGGAAAAGTCACAGCCTCTGGAAGCCTCCCATCCTCATTTATTTGTTTTAAAGATTTTATTTGTTTATGCATACAAGAACTGGGGTGTAGGCCAGAGATGTGGGGTGGTGAGAGGATTCACCAGAGACAGAGCGGGGAGCAGAATAGAGGGATCAACTAAAGTACACTGATGAGGGGAGCAGTGGGAGAGGCAGGAGAGGTCTGCTGCACCATGTGGGAATCTCCCTGGCCGGGGATCGAACTCGTGCTGCATTGGCTGTGGACAGCTTCAGAGCCCAAGACTTAACCTGTCGCGCCACCAGGGAGGCCCTCAGTCTTCCTTTATAAAGTGAGGATTGTGATAGTACTGATGACTCAGGGTGGCCATGAGAACCATGTGAGGTGTGTGAGGAGCATTAAGCCCAGGGTCTGGCCACAATGACCACTCAAGAATGACTAGATATGGCTAATAAATAATAATGAGGTGCTGCCATTACTATTATTATTACATCACAGCACACCAAATGATAAAGGGCCACCAAGAGGTTTTTTCAAAAGAAATTAACAGAAATTAACAAACAGCAGACCAAAAAATGTTATCAAGAGTGAAGAAATGGGAATGCTGATCCAAACAAGATGTCGTGCTCTTCCGATGACTCTGCAGCATATAGTGCTGAGGGGTGAGGACAAGGCAGCAGCTAGAGAGAGACTGGAGAGGGCTCTGAGCAGTGGCTTCAGCACTCACTCAGGTGGGATCTTCTGCAGGGAGTCTGAAGGCTCTGTTCCTTGTTGGAACACAGCAGTGAGTCTACTAAAAAGCAGCGATGTGATGTCGTAGCTCCTACACTGCTAGAGATGCTGCAGCAAGTCTTCCTTACTAGACAAGAGGTGGGAAGAAATGCTGCATTACAAAGACATTTTGGTCTCTTGGATGGGTGCTTCTTAGATTATTATGTCTGCCTCGCTTCAGTCCAGTGTAAGGTCTTCCAGTTACTCACCTCTGGTCCCTTACTTCGAACCTGATTCATCCACTGCCTGAAGACCCAACCCTGTGTCTCTTTTCCAGGGATGGAGTCTGCTGGTATCCATGAAACCACCTACAACAGCATCATGAAGTGTGATATTGACATCAGGAAGGACCTGTATGCTAACAATGTCCTCTCTGGGGGCACCACGATGTACCCTGGCATTGCTGACCGCATGCAGAAGGAGATCACAGCCCTAGCACCCAGCACCATGAAGATCAAGGTCAGTTCAGAAACAGACTCCATGGTTATGCTGTTGTTGCACAACTCCCCCTGCCAGATGTGAATGTGCTCACAGTTTTAGGGTAGGCAGTGGGCAAACCCACAAGTCCTATACATGACAAGATATAAATCCATCTGGTTCATAAGAGAAGATGATTTATTTTTGTACAAAATTTAATCTCTACTCATCATGTCTACCAGTTACTTTTGGCAGCTGCAGTAAAGGTCAACAGAACTCTCAAGTGCCCGAATCTCTTTAAAATACACAATTTGTTATTTTTTTCCTCATCACAAAAACATATAGAAAACATATGGAACATTAAAAACAGTATACATATGAGCCAGATGTATTGAGAGGTCCTGTAGATTCAGTAGTGCATGTTCTTCCACTGCGAAATGTGGCCACATGTCAGTGACCAGGAGCTGCAGTTTTATCTTCACTGCTCCTTTGGACACATCTCTTGATACGGGTGCTCAAAGGCACAGAATGACTCCAGGGTGACCAATCTCCCTGAATAACCCAGGACCCCTCTGTTGTGTGAATTTTGAGTCCCAGTCAGTGAATTCAGACATTAGATGGGGATATTCTTTGGACGTCAACTTACAAGTGACTGGTGACTTCCCGAAGGCTATTCTCTGAAATCAGAAGGCCGCGCCGGCAGCCTCTGCCCATGTCTCAGGGAGCAGGGGAGGGGACCCCAGGGCCCGTCCACGCACATGCAAGTGTCCAACAAGCGCTCTGTTATTTGCTCTCCCTTCTCTTTTTGGGGAAGGGTATACAGACAAAGAAAGAATGTGTTAGACTGAAGCAAGTTCTCTCTGTATCACAGGCTCTAAAAAAACTGCAGCATGACAGTCAGGAGGCTGTTTTCTGAAGGCTGTGGTTTCCTGGCTGCCCATCTGATCAGCTCTGAACTCCCCTTCCGCCCATCCTTGTGGGAGGGAGATGAAATCAGCTGCTTGACTCACTGACGAAGCCAACCTAGGTTGGGGGTTCAGCACAGAGAGAGGCTGTAGCTCAAGTTGGATAGTTCCCAGCTCTCCAAGTGTGGTTTTTGAATAGAAATGAATGTGGGATTTGGGGGGCTCTAGTTTGGTTTGAGAAAATCACTAAAAAACCTGGGACAGCAAAAATGATGACATTAGGGGAAACTGAAACTGGGTGAGGATCTATAGGAACGCTGCACTATCTTGACAACCTTTCAGTAAATCTAAAATTAATCCCAAATAAAATGGTGATATTAAAACAAAACAAAGCAAAACCAAAAAAAGCACCTAGGAGAGTTCCTATTGGGTCTGATACAACCAGGGTGACCTGGGCCGGTTATTCAAATTTCCCAGTCTCTGTTTCCTTGTGTATAACATGGGAATAATTTAATGATGAATCTTCAAAGTGGCTATGAGGATTAAATGAGATAGTTTATGTCAAGTGCTTAGGAGAGTGCCTGGCACATAGTAAGTGCTCAGTAAGTGTCAGCCACTTACATTAAAGGTAAATGTTCAACCAGAGTTTGGGGGATAAGACATTTAACGCTTCACCATGGTTTCAGAAACAGTCAGTTGGTTGAAATGTCCACATTCACTTCTAGCTGAATATCCAAGTCTGGAGTAGAATTTGGAATTGTTCACCTGTAGTTATTTTTTGGACTTAGAAAGCAGGGACTTAGGGACCCTTGGCCTGAGTCCCTGTTCTCTAAGCCCAAACCATCCATCGATCAGAGAATGATTCTTCTCAATCATTAGCACGTCCTCGAAGGTGAGGCCTATGTGCGGGTAAGGCCAGCCTGTGCAGCCTAAATGGTAACCACTCCAGGGGAATAGTCACCCCAATAGGGGCCGGGCCATCCGGCACCAGGCAGTGCACCTCCATCGACTTCATCAGGTGGAAGGACACTTCCATACTTGCACAGTTAGTTCTGGCACAGTCAGCACTTCTCCTTTGAAGACTCTGGTGTTTGCTTCTACAGAAAGTGTGTCTGCTGAGTTCTGAGACACAGTGTATGGAAATCAGGGACATGGTTAGAGTTCTGAAATGGAGTCCATGCAGGATTTGGGGCCAGCTTTGTTTTTCCTATCCTGGACTGAACGCAGTAAAAGGCTTTCAGATGTTAGGTTGTATGAAGGAAGCCAGAAAAACAAATAGGCTCACTAAAGAATTCTAAATTCACAAGCTAGTCAAACACTTTTGGTATCAAATTGTCAAGAATGTCCCTGCTACGTACAAAACTTCAACTAGGTCCACTAGACCTGGACCGGGTAAAAGGCCCAAGCACTGTCCTAATGCACTCATGGCCCCATTCTCATCCTTCCCAACAGATCATCGCCCCTCCGGAGCGCAAGTACTCTGTCTGGATCGGGGGCTCCATCCTGGCCTCCCTGTCCACCTTCCAGCAGATGTGGATCAGCAAGCAGGAGTACGATGAAGCCGGACCCTCCATTGTCCACCGCAAATGCTTCTAAAACACTCGCCTCCTCTCCTGTCTCTCTCTAGCACACAACTGTGAATGTTTTGTGGACTAATGCCTTCAATTCTTTTCCGAATCATTCCTAGTCAAAGCTCTGACTCATTCTATGTGTTTTTTAATAAATCTGAACTACATTACTAGTACCCTCTAGCGGGCCTGCTGGGCACTTACTTGTTCAGTCGATCTCACTTCTTACAGAGTTGCTCCCTCTAGTGGTGCAGCTGAGAACAAGGCACAATGGACCGGTATGGTTCTCAGGAAAAGATCAAGTCCATTTACATGGAGTTCCATCTAAATGCTGTAAGTGGGAAAATCTGAAAGAGTACAGGAGGTAAACATAAACATGGATTAGAATATATTAATGGATAATTCCCACTGACTTCACAATTCGTTTAGTGATTATATTACTTTGCTTTCTTATAACCTTAATACCCATAGCCAGAGGGCTGAAAAAAACAAAAACAGTGTGTGTGTGTGTATACACATTCATTATGTACATACACACATATATTCTATTCTATATAAATTTTAATACATATTACATATGAAACTTAATACATATATATGTATATTAAAAGAAGGTATGGCTTTTATCAGAGAAACGTTAAGAAAGCTTGACAGCTTACTGTACACGAGGATCATAATCAATATTTGCCTGAATATAATACTATAGACATATTCACAAAATAAGGGATAGGAAAAATAACAATATTTTCCAAGGACTTATTATCAATCACAAGATCGACCATCACACTAAGTGTTTTTGCACCTGTCATCTTTTTTGTTCGTTAGAACTATGGGGAAAATACTATTAACAGACCTGTTTTATGGATGAAGAAACACAAGTTGTTCCCTTGAGACAATTATACAGGGAAATTTCCAGCTTTAGCTTCTCTTTCACCCATTTAGCCTTTGAGGGACAAAGAGGTATGGAAATACTTTCTGTGGTCTTAAGGGTCCTTGCCTCAAAGCACTTTTCTACCCTGCTTTTTAGTATCTACCCTTGCTAGTGCAGCTTGTCCCCCAGTGTGTGAACATGTGAGTGGGGTCAGCAGCCACTGACTGTCCTGGGGGATGAGGGGTCTCGGGGTCTCGGTCCATGTAGCATCTCCCTGCACAGACCTTGGGGTGGAGGATTTAATATCTTCTGAATTTTTCTGGTCTTGTAACTTGCACTAATTAGGATTTCAAATAACAATAGCAGGCATGTACTGGTATCTATCATGACCAGATCCTATAACCAAGCTCTATATGGTAGTATTTTATTTTGTTCTACA
This sequence comes from Scalopus aquaticus, assembly GCA_004024925.1. Taxonomy (NCBI): domain Eukaryota; kingdom Metazoa; phylum Chordata; class Mammalia; order Eulipotyphla; family Talpidae; genus Scalopus; species Scalopus aquaticus. Next base: position 24,612 of record PVIJ01010916.1, on the reverse strand, counting down.
ATAGTCCTAAGAATTCACCGCTCTTTTATAGACGGAGTAACTGAAGCAATGGTGGTTAAAGGATATACCCAGTGTCATACTACTGGCAGAGGTGGAACTTGAACTTGGATTCAAACTCATACTCTTAACCATTAGACCGGCTTTTACAAAAAACAGACCATGCAGATCAACCTCATCAAGACTCAATTTAAATGGGCAGGTCCTAGATCAGTAAAAACCTATTTAACTGGAACCTTTGGAAGTGAGACTCGGAACTTGAGCTTTAATCCAATTTCTTTGGTGATTCTTTTACCTATCAAAATTTGAGAACTGATGCAACATGTTATGATTGAAGGAAATCTTCCGGTTGCAAATGTGTAACAGGCAAAGTCCCTCTATCCCATGAGGCTTAAATTTAAGGCTTCTAGTTTTAGGGACAGTAAATGTCAATGAACTCTATAGGTTCATCTCTTGGATGTTCTCCAAGTAGACCAGACACAAGTTCTGTTGGAGATTAAGGAGTTAATTAGTTGGACAGGTAATGGAGATAAGGGGCTAAGTCCCCAAAGACTGCCTTCTGAGAAAAGACTTGGAGGGTTTTTTTAAAGAAACAAAAGCAAAAAGTAGACAAAGGTGGTTTGGTAACTGGTGTTGGAGGTACTGTGCATTGCTGCCTGGGGTTAGCATGCCTAGGGTCAGGTCATTCTTCCATAAACATCACATGTTCATAAAATGGCAGCTCATCTCCTCCCCTAAGTGAAGGTTTTTTTTTTTTAAGATTTATTTTATTTATGCATACAAGCTGGGGTACAGGCCAGAGGCTGGGGGCAGCGAGAGGGTTCACCAGAGACAGAGTGGGGAGCAGAACAGGCAGATGGAAGGAAATACACTGCTGAGGGGAGCAGCAGCATCGAAATCACGTCGCCATTGCTGACAGCTCCACAGACCAGAGCTGAACCTCTGCTGCGCCAGGGAGGCCCTCCGCTCAGTGAAGGTTTTAGTATGCCAGTGAGGTTGGTGCAAATTTCAGGTCACTAACAAAAGAACTGCGCATGCTCTGGATTCTTTACATACTAATGAGCCGCTCCAACCAGATGGGGTGATGAGATCCAGTTATGCAGACAGACTGAAATATATGGTTTAGTTAAACAACACTGCTTTCGAGTAAATCACTGAAGTATCTTAATCACCCTCCCGCTAGTCAGCTTCAACCCTTTGTTTCCTGGTACTCTGAGGCCCTAGAATTGACTGTTTTAATTTGTTTCTTAGTTTTCTGAGGTCCAATTTGGTGACATGAGAAATTCTCCTTACTCCTCCTGGTTCATCTTGGGCTGGTTGAACACTAAAATTAACAGCAGGGTGATTAGTAAAAAAAGAATAATTTAATTACATAAGCACAGAGAATCTACATGGACATAAATTCTAAAGTATCAGGGGCAAAACGTGGTCACTTATCCTGAGCTCAGGGAATGGAATAGGGGTGTGAGACTTCAAGGAGAGAGATGAGGACTTACAATGAATCGGGCCGGGGTCTGGGAGCCCAACCCCAAAAGCTCAGTTCTTGTCTTGGTGAGGGAAGAATTCAATGTATAGACTGGAGTTAGGTAGAAGAGTAAGAAATTTATTGTCAGAGAAGGAGGACAGGAAAGCTCTCTGAGCAAAGAGCCGTCCTAGGCAGCTGGCCACCCAGCAGCAGGAAGCAGGGGAGCTTGTCTGCTTTATTCAAAAATTGAGGGGGGATGGGTGGTGATGCTGCGTTGTGTCTTCCTGATTGACAGGGCTCCACATGGTTTCCTCTCTGGTTGGTTTTGCCATTTATTATTAATTGGGGCTGGGGTTTCCTTGACAGGATGAAGTCTGGTCCTTGGGATTCGCAAATGCTGGTGTGTGGATTTTCCAGTTTACCAAGGTGTTATCTGAAGGTTGAGGCCCCCTAGGGTCCAGACTAACTGCTCACATTCTCAACAAGCTTCCTCCTTCAACATGAAGGAAGGGCCAAATGCTCTGTAACTGGATGTTTGTGCCAGTAGGAAGATAACCAGATAACCCATATATAACCCCAATTTTCTGAAGATAACCTTATATACCCCCAATTTTCATGCTTTTACGTAGGTTAAGGAAATCATAATAATGTCTTCTGCATCTGCAGGGCCTCTGTTGACCTCAGCTGGGAATAATCTACATGCCAACATGGTAGATCTGGGCGTCTCAAGAGGCCAGTCATTCAAGGTATAGGTCTCAGCACCATAATACATTCATAATTTAGGTAAAAGCCACTAATCTTTCCCACAAGTCAGAGTTAAAATGAAACATCTGCTGCATGATTGTACCTCCACTTACCACCAGAGGATGTGAACTCTGTGCTAAAGGAATGCAAAACAGAGTGCAAAACAGACACAGCCAGAGGCAAAAGGAGGAAGTCAGAACTACCCAGTGAATGTGCCTTAGTGAAATGTTCCTTCCTTCCTGGAGTTAGGCAGAAGAGTAAGAAATTTATTGTCACATAAGGAGGACAGAAAAGCTCTCTGAGGAAAGAGGGGTCCTGGGCAGCTGGCACCCAACAGCAGGAAGCAGGGAAGCTTATATGCTTTATTCAAAAACTGAGGGCAGATGGGTGGTGAGTCCCCAGCTGCAGAGCCTAAGCAGCTTTTTCCAGGTATAGGGCACTATCCCCCTACTATTTTGTATCATTTTGGCTTTTGTTTTTAGATGGAAGATTTCAATTTTTGTAATTTGAGTTTTTTCTCCATAAATTTACATTTAGTAGCATGTGAACAAACTTAAAAACTGTGTAACTGATGAGCATAGTTTATCTATTTATGTATTTTATGCTATAGTTTATGATGAGTTCATAAACTATAAAAACACAGCAAAAAAACATGATAGTTATTAAAATTCAAGCAAATAATTTTGCTAACTATAATCCAGTATGAAAAAGAATCACTCATAATTTGGGATTATCATTTAGAAATGCCCACAAAATAATACATATGAGTTTATTTTTTCTGTTTTGGTTTTATGGAATATATTACTACTTCATTGTATACTAAAGGCTTTCCTGACAGGTAAATCCTTCATATAATGGCTTTAGAAGATATAAATTTGACAAGATTTTGTACGAAGTAACTCCATCTTCTCTCACATATCACATTACTGATTCATCATAGAGGTAACTCTTCTGCTATGTATCTGTGCAAAGCTTATTGGTCTGTGTCCTGATGTGTATTTCAGCATCTTTTGGTTATATTGCCTTGATTCCACAGGATACACACTGACTTGAAGGACCAGGACAGGTGGTAGGTTCTTGTTGATGCCTCATGTGAATCTCCACGGGTAAAACCGGTAGCATAGATTGGGCTGTCTCCTGAATCCTCTCTCTCTCCTCTAATAACAGAAATCAAAGTCTAATGCACCTTCTGAACCACTTTTTTCCCCATGACAGGCCTATGCAACCCCTGAGACAACATGGATTTTTAATGACCCCTATCATGTCGCTGAAGGCCGAGCTCGAGATGTTCAAAACAGGCCTTCCCATGGTGTGTCATTTTGGCATGTGGATTATTTTGGCAGTTAGGGTCAACTGAGGCCCTGCAGACTCAAGAGAAATTTTTTACCACTTCCTTAACTATCTAGAAAATATGATAATGGGGAATTTACTCAGATGTAGGCTTATTTCCAGAAATATCTTTCTGTTGGAAAGACTATTTATATGGAGGGCAAACACCCAATTACAGGGCATCTGGTCCTTTCATCATGTGAGTCCCCTTCCTCTCTCCTTGAAGCCCCACACCCCTATCTCATTCCTTAACTAAAGATAAATGACCACATTTTGCCCCTCTTTACTCTAGAATTTAGACCATGTAGATTCTCCATGCATATGTAATTAAATTTGTTCTTTTCTCTTACTAATCTGTGATGTTCATTTGATTGTTTGACCAGCCAGAAAAGAACCCAGAGGGATAGGGAGACACTTTCTTTGTGCTCTACGTAGTCTTTGCTATAAGAACATGAATGGGAATAAGCATTATTTATTTTCCAAAGAATAGACAATTCTTGGTTGTCAGTGTGGGGTAATCATTTGTGCTCTCAGGCAAAGCTTGGTCTCTCTAGTAGGATTTCCGACACGGAACAGAATGGAGAATAATTTTTGATGTAGTGAGGGTGGAGGTTGTCTGGGCCAATACATACTCACGGTCAGAAACCATTACTTCAATTTAGCTCCTTTGAAAAAATACATCTCCCCCTCTGCCCGCCCCCCCCCCCCAAAAAAAAAGAAAGAAAACATGGGGGAGAAGACCACAGCCTGGGACATGGTCCCTTCACATCAAAGTAAGAAAACCTGATGTTTAAATAACATTTATCCCTAGAAGAGCCAATCAATTCAGCTCTTGTTTGAAAAGCACTGATTATAAATGAGGACAGGGAGAGATATGAACAATATAGAGAAAACAAGGCAAGGTTCTGCCTACATGGAACTTACAGTCAAGTGAGGAAGATGGACATTGTGAGGATGTGTCACGAGGATGATTAAAGTGAAATTACATGAGGTATGGGTCAGGAGAGACCTCCCTGAGGAAGTGTCTTCAGCAGAGGTTTCAGAGTAAATTGACTAGGATAAAAGTGGGAGTGGGGGTGGGAGGGGTAGTGATTATTGCTGGGTTGAGATTGGGGAAAAGGAAGTAGCCTGCACAGGAAACGATTCCAGGCAGAGGTCCAGAGATGGGAGAGTGAAACTAAGAAGAGAAACCCAAAGAACTGAAGAACACATAGACTTTAGAAGTGTGACTATAACTTGACTAGAATTTTCCAAAGTAGAATTCATAGTATTTTCTCTGTAAAATGTCTGTTTTGAAGTCAGACACCAGTACAAATTAAAGGAATCTGGTGTGAGGTATTTGCCATCTCTGATTCATTTGCCATTCCTGAGCATTTTGTCTTGCAGGTCAATTAAATTCTTCTTATTTTCAGAAATGCATCTCAGACATGAATACCCAAGCACTACTAACTCTCAATTTATTCATGATGGCTACAGCTGTTCTAGAAAGGTGTTTTGTTTTGTTTTTTGGTAATTATTTCATGTCACATGTACTCTTTAAACTTTTTTTCAGCTTAAAGACTGACTACAATTTGTTGGATTGGGTTTGTTACCCATACTGTCTTCAAGGAGAACAGATGATGAAATGACCTCCTACATGGGGTAGTTAGTGAGTTTTTCAGAGACCTAAAACTCAGGTGCCCTTAAGCAGATTTCCTGACCTTGAAAAAAAATACCTGGTACTATAGACACACCAAATCAAAAGTTGTCCTTTTCTTTTCATATTCTTACATCATGTCTTTTACTCTTTTCACAATTAGCATTGAATCTTATTCTTTATCCTTTCATTAGATCAATTATTTCCTCCCTTCTTTAGATATCTCCTGAGTGCTACAACCCGGAACCCTTAAGAAATGGGGTATTCCTTTATAAAATGATATCACCTAATCAGGTAAAATTAGATTAAGCAGATGATTCCTAGTCTTCAAGTTTAGAACTAGTTTTTAGAAAAGGTTTGTGGTTTCAAATGGATGTTCTGATCTAGTTTTCTCCCTTATGAATATATAAACCACTGAGCTTAATGGAAAACAAAAGTGGGATTTAGAGTACTATTATCATGGCCCTTCTTTTTGTTCTCTCCCCTGTATTTCTAATTCTACCCAGCCCAAAGACCTGACTATCCTTGATAAAATAAAGTTCTGTTTCTAAATATGGTGCCAGTGAACTTGATAAATAAAACTGATGAGACTGGGTTCTTTCAGCCTCAGCCATCTTTATCATCATAGTGATTCCATTATTAAAATTTGGAGAAAGCTAGTAATGAATAATGAATAAAGAAATAAGCTAATAATGTATTACTCTATCAAAACCACAATGAGATAGATAGCACTTCACATCTACTAAACACGAAAGTGTTGGCAAGAATGTGGAGAAATTGAAACCCTTGCACATTGCTGTTGGGAATGTAAAAACAGTTCAGCTGCTGTGGAAAGCACTTTAGTGGCAGTTCAGAAGATTCAACACAGAATTACCATGACTACAATCCTACTCCCGACGCTACACTCAAAAGAACTGAAAATAGATACTCAGATAAATATCTATACCCATGTGCTTATAGCAGCACTATTCACAATAGCCAAAAGCTGGAGACAAACCAAGTGTCCATCATTAGATGAACGATAACAAACCATGGTATATCCATACAATGGAATGTTAGTCATAAAAAGGGATAAAATACTTATATATGATACAAGATGGAAAAACTTTCATGTTATGCTAAGTGAAAGAAGCCAGACACTGAAATTTACATATTGTATGATTTCAACTATAAGAAATATCCAGAATAAGTAAATCTGTAGAGACAGAATATAGATTTGTGGTTGCCAGGGGGCAGTGGAGGGGAATGTGAAGACATGACTTCATGGGTAAAGGCTTGTACTTTGGAGTGACATGTTTTGGAACTAAGTAGAAATGGTGATTACACAACATTGAGAATATATTAAATGTCACAGAAGTTTTCACTTAATGATGGTTAATTTTATGTTATGTGAGCTTCAGTTCAACAAATTATCACATTAAAAAATTAAAAATATTACCCCGGAGAAAACTGTGGTAAGTAAAAAATTTTACTACTAATAGATATGTGTTAAATCAGTAGTTCACACACCTCAGTTGTGCAGGTAAAGAAACACTGCCCAAGTTAAGAATAGAGCAGCTCTCTTCTAGTTGTTTGCTTTATTTTCCTTGTTCATCAGACTCTATATTAGGAGCTTTATTTTTTTACAACCTGTAAATTTTTTTTCTCCTGGAAAAGCTGCAGAGGGAAATTTTAAACATTATCTCAAAGTCAAGAATATAGGTTTACCACTCATTCCATTGGTACATCCAGGACCTGACAAGACAATGACTAATTTGATTTTAATTTTTCACAGTCAACTCTTGTTTCCCTGATACAGATTTATAACAAAAATTTTTCTTCAATATCAATATGATGAATTTCTGTGAGCCACTAAATAACGTTTTCATCAGCTGTCCCCAAGGAAATTATATTCTCGCCTCATGAAAAGCCCATATTCTAGAAAAGGAAACAAGTATCTTAAAGGAACAGAGACGGGTTCTTTGCATATTTGTTGTCCTCACAATAAACAGGATGCTAAATTCTTTAAAAACACAGAACTGGAAGTTTCCATTTCTTCCTTTATCATTGTCAAATACACGGCAATTCTGAAGCATCCTCTTCATGGAAGGCATTCTCTTGCCAGATAACTCTGCAACCCAGAAAACAAACATCTGCTTTCCATATTTTGGGGCAACTGTAGCTGATTTTGCAACAGAAACCTCAAGCTAGGCTGAACTGTTGTAATAACGCAGTCTCCAGCATTGTGCATGTACTTGATGTATGACGAATTGGAGGGAAATTTACTGAACCAATTCTAGGATGTGGCCTTAATTGATATTTTATCTCAGATAAAATGCCAATTTTTTGCAAGCAGAATTCTACTAAAAGAAGCTAGGAACCTTTTCAGAAGCTGAGAATTGGCAAGGCCTACAGAGGAGAGAATGGTCCTGCCTGACAACAAAAGAAATGAATTCCGTAGTCAGTAAGAAAAAATAAAACAACAAAGTTCGGTGAATGTTTATTGAGATCTGTATTAGTTTTCTAGGCTTTTCATACAAAATCCTACAGATTGGACAGTTTAAACAACAGAAATTTATTTTCTTCCAGTTCTGAAATACCGAAGTCAGAGGGATGACAAAGCTGGCAGGTTTGTTTTTTTCTGGTCTGTCTCCTTGGAGATGACCATCTTCTCCCTGTGTCCCCAGATTGTTTTCCTTCTATCTGTATCTGTGTCCAAATCTTTTCTTTTTCTAATGACACTAGTCATGTTCGATTAAAGCTCACTCTGGTAAGCTCATTTTAACGTAATTGCCTCTATAAATTGAATATCTCCAAATACAGTCACATTCAGAGGTGCTGAGGGTTAGACTTCAACCTATGAATTTGGGGGGACATAATTCGACCCATACAAGTATGTATAAAGTGTCAGTCCCTATACAAACAGACTAGCATTAAAACCCAAAGGATGTGCATGCTTAATTGGTTCATTTTCTATAGAATTGCGAAATCTGAAAGAAATGAACAGACTATCTGCTTTCATAGGTCAAGAATGGAGTTTTGGAATTTATTCATGTTTAAAAGAGAGCCGCACTGCCTGCTGTGAATGAAATTTTCCAAAGGAAGCTCCTGTGAGGAGACTGGTCACAAGCTCACCTCCACACGTACTAGCACACACGGTCACAGGGGCGCCAGGGCTGCACCCCGACTGCACCCCAGGCTGTCCATCTCTCACGGTGTGGCTTCACTTCTGATGGTCCTTGGAGTTTCCTCTTGCCAGCAAGACCATGTGATGGATTTGCTGCCTCCTTCAGCTCTATGACCAGATCCTCCTGGGAAGGCTGGTTAACTGAGTTTGTACTTGGCAGTAAGAAAATCATATCACCTTCCAGAACAGCTTTTCAAACTCTACCTCTGGTTTTGCTTCTTCATACAAGGAAACAATTCCAAGAATGACCCACCCAGTCTTTTAGGGACACAGTCTGTCCTTTTGGTGAAAAACTGGGTTCTAATTTGCTATTGAGAAGAGATGTAACTGGCTTTGCATACTCATAATTATTATTTTTATTTTCCCTGCAGGTCTAAGAAACTAAATGTCCTGGACTTTCAATTGAGTTCTTTCTCTCTTTAGAAACCATTCAATCATCACAGTTTTTTCATCAGATAGTTCTCATTTTACATCTTCTTGGTTTCCTACGACATATTTGATTTTTCCTCTTAGGATATCACTGATTTCTCAACTATCTTGCATTTCAACAGTCATTTTTATTTGAATAAATTATATAATCTCATTTCAACCAAGTATATCAGAATATCATGCTGCCCTTAAATGCTAAGAAGTTGAGGAAAGTATCACTTAGGAAAAAGTAGGTTGTCTGCGGAACCAGCCTTGCAGAGTTTATTTGCCCTTTGCTGGTACTGGCTATAGATTCAAGTCCCCACGCATAAGACAAGCTCTACTTCTGCAAAAGACAGTGATCTGAACTTTCCAAGCCTAAAAGTTGTCAAAAGGCGGAAACAAGCTACTGAGCTACCCAAAGTAGGATCGTCATGAAAGAGAATGGGTGCAAACTCTGGGCGACTGGATACCAGTACTGGGGAATAGACAAGTGGGGATGAATATTAACTCATCCAAGTTCACAGTACAGGGAATACCCCGCAGGGAATATCCACCTTGGAATACAGAGCATTGAACTAGGAAGTGGATGCTAATACATGCGCACAAGGTTGTTCAGGCCACTCATCTACAATGCTGGAGGAAAGTTGTGGTTGGCATACAAGATGATGAGAAGAAAGGGTGTCAGATAGCTTGAACTTGACAGGGGAAAATGGGAGATACAGGATAAGGTGGCAGGAGAAAGGAACTTAAAAGATGGAAAGAAAAGCGAGAGGAATGCTAGGCTAGAGAAAGATAAGACTCAAGGATGAGTAAACAGGGAAACAGATGTGGTCAGAGGACAGTCAGAGGAAGTCCAGCTCAGGACTTCCCAACATGCCTGGGAACGATTTCCACCAAGATTAGGGGTGTGCCTAGGGAAAGTCTTCATGGTTCTGAAGGATATTTACATATTCACAAGGTATCTTCTCAAAAATTACTGGGCCTCCCTGGTGGCATAAGGGGTTAAATCTCAGCACTATGAAGCTAACCACAGTCACTGCAGAGCAGAATGAGTTAGATTCCGGGCCAGGGAGCTAACCCACATGGCGCAGCAGACTTCTGTCTTGCCTGCTGCTCTCCTCAGCAGTGTATTTCAGCCAGTCTGCCTGTTCTGCTACCTACTCCGTTGCCATCTGCCTGTTCTGCTACTCCCACTCCCATCTCTAGCTTACACCCCAGCTCTTGTATGCATAAATAAATCTTTTTTAAAAAATTAGTTGCTAATTATAAAAGAAAATAGTAACTTTATACAAAAAATATATGGTGGATTCCACCTTGACCAGTAACCTACATTACCACCACCAGCATTGGGACAAAGCAATGTCATGAGCCCTATGTGGTGGCCTGAGAAGGATATGACATGTCTATGGAATTTCTGTGACAACTACCTAATTGGAATCGAATCATGAGGAAACATGAACCAACAGCAAAGCAAGGAACACTGCAAAATAAATATTCTGTATGCTTCAAAACTATCACACTAAAGAAAAGAAAGAAAGGCTGGCCAACTGTTGCAGATGAAGTAAGACTGAAGGGATATGACAACAAAATGTAAGGTATGGCTCCAGATTGGTTTCTGGCCAGAAGGTGAAAAAGCAATAGACAACTTTATTGGGATAACTGACAACAGTTATACATGGACTATAGATTTGAGAATACCATTGCATTAAATTCTTAATTCTGGTAATTTTACTATGGTTTAGTACTATAGTACTGTGGTCTTTTTTCTTAGAAAATATATTTAGGTATTTAGTGTAAAGAAACTCAATGTATCCAGCCAATGTACTCACATATATATATATATATATATGAGTATATATATATATATGTTTGTGTGTGTGTATATATATATATATATATATATATATATATCTGAGTATATATATATATATATATATGGGATAATTTATATATATATATCACATATATTATATTATATATATTATATATTATATATATTATATATATATAAATTATACAGGTACATTATTTGGAGAGAGAGAGACACACACAGAGAGGGAGGATGATAAACGGGACAAGATGCAAAATAATGATTGATTTGAGTATCTGCTAAGGTTCCTTAAACAATTCTTCCAACTTTTTTACAAGTTTGAAATTATATGGAGACAAAGATCATCACCTTAAATGTTCTGAGTATTCAGGAGATGGAACAAAAGGCGATGAGCTCCGAAGAGAGCTGGAAACAAGAGGAAGCAAGACAGCAAATACTCAAACATGGCACTTAAAGCCAGACAAGGTGTCCCCTGGTAGGACCCACCTCCTAGAAACTGCCCTAAGGGCTTCTGTGTTCTGGTCTCCTGCTATCCTGAAGCCTCATCCTAAAGGTGGCAAAACTGGAACTTGAACCCAGGTGCTCTGACTCCAGAACATAAGACTCTGCAGTCCTGCTTTTGTCCTTCCTGATCCATGGAGCTTACCTACGAATTAATTAGAGTGTGTGGTATAAATTGACCAATTGTCAATCCTTTGTTGTTTTTATAGCTACCAATTTTATCTTCTCCTTCTTGGGCTCAAGCCTGCTTTTCAGCTTTTACATAGGCTCCTTTGAAACTTAGGCTGATCAGTCAGCATGCCTTGCTGCTGGGCTGGTGTCTCTACTGTTTCCTGCACTCACCTCCCTGGGGAATGTCCAGGGTGCCATCACACACACTTGATTTATTAGGGGTATGTTTAGTCACTTTTAATGTCACTCCTTATCGGGTCACTGGAAATGTGGTATTACCAAACAATCCCCTCATATATATATCGTGTCCCTTTGTTTCTATCAATTAACCTCTTTTGTTTTTTTATAGGTTGACACTGAAATCCTCCATAGAGAAATGAAATCACCTATTTGACAGACCCAGGGCTCATCATCATCTGCTTTTAGCTGAATGATGGTGAGAGAGTGAAGACCCAACACTGTTTCCTACTGCCTGTCAGTTGTGGGTAGATGCTCAGGGGGAAGGTGCAACCAGGTCCTCCTTCCAGTTGCATTATGGGGGTTGGGAGATGAGGGGATGGGGAGGTGAAGGGGAAGAGGGTGGGTGGTGGGATGGGGTAAGGGGAGGTAGTAAAGAGTAGGGGTCTGGGGGGGCACCTTCCTGCCATCAACACGATCACTTTCCTCTGTCCTCTTTATATTTGCAGCTAAATTTTCTTCGTGATGTTTCTACCTTTCAGTTTCTCCTATCAATTTGACTTGCCAACAGAATCCATAGTCTTCCATTCCTTCCATTTAGTCTGTATCTTTTGATCCAGGTAAATGCATCTATCTTGGTATCATTAAAAAACTCCATTCCAAGCCTGAGAAATAAATAAGGTTGTAATTATGTTACCCTACTCAGTTTAAATGTGTTTTTCTTCCTATTTCTTTTCATTGCAATATGACTTTTAATTACATGTGCTTTTTCCAAATTATTTTATTTGTTTTTTTGGGGGGGGAACTATCAGTTATTTCCAGGCCTCATCTCTTCTCCCTCACCTCTGGTTGATTTGCATGGTAACAGACTTTACATTTTTATCAGAATCTTTTTCTCTTTTATTCCTCTCTCAAGGAATCCCTACTCTTGGTCCTCTAAATCAGGTTAATGAATCGTCTGCTCTCCTCTGCCCTCTGACCTGATTCCCGAGTATAAGTTCATTGCTCTGTATCCTCTACTAAGGTCTCTGCTGATGAATCTCAGCCCGTGGGGCTTCATGACAATGAAAAAAGGAAGCACTCTACCATCTATACCCCTGTTTGTTCTTACCGTAGAAACGGCTCATCTTTGAGCACAAGGAAAGATGCAGAAACAGATGGCCTGTACTGGAGACCACTTGACATTCAGAATTATTTGTTTGGAATTATCTTGTATGGAAAGCAAAAAAAAAAAAAAAAAAAAAAAAAAAAAAAAAAAAAAAAAAAAAAAAAAAAAAAAAAAAAAAAAAAAAAAATCAGTGAAACATCTAAAAGTCTGCAAACGTGCAGAGGTCTCTAAACAGCACACACGTTGCTTGCAGGACACTTTATTATCTGGTCAGACTATTTGTGTACATGAATAGGTACTGAATTAACACCACTGTGATCTCTTTTGAGACAAAGCAACCCAAAAAGAAAACTTCAAAATGTGCAACAGCAATAAATATCAAACTTTCTGATCTAAAATATATAAATATAAAATATCAGTCATTTTCTGGAAGCATCTTAAGAAAATCCAGCAACCACATGTCCATGGGTAGGGTCTGGTGTCGGTGGTGCTCATCTTCAGAACATATCACCTCAGATCCAGCACGATTATTTTTATGTCTTTTATCAACACATGTTTGCATATCTAGGGAAAAGAAATGGCTTTACATCATCTGGTTTAACATGATTATTTTTAGGGAAAAAGTAGAAATTTCTCATTGAGAGATGTTCCTAACCTTGTAAATATTTCCATTCAGAACAAATACAACCATGTTTATTCATTTTCACCATGAAAATACTCATAGAGATTGCCAAGAAATTTTCACTTTAAATGAAGTCTAACTTCAAAAGAAAATTTCTCTGATGTTAAACCAGAGCTCCACTAAGCAAGGTCAGAAAGAACTAGTCAAACAATGTTTCTTTTGGGCTATACAAAGCTAAAAAAATAGTATGATTATAGCATTCATTAAGCTTATGATATAACTACTTTGGCCCTATCAATAATAAATCATTCATGAGACATTTAAATTTCACAGACACATACATGGAAAGATAACTTCATGCGTAATCATTTCTGCTACAGAAATAATGCTCTTCCCTTGTAAATAAAGTAATAGTGAGAAGAAATCAGAAGTACAAAACTTGATTAATTTCTGAGATAAGAAAATGGCAAACTAAGCAGTACAGTGTTTTATCTCATATTACTCTGCTATTCTTTCTCTCTTTAAAAAAAGTCAAAACATAAGTATCTGCAAAGAATAAGCAATGCTATCTACTCACACTGAAAAGCCTGGGGTCCCTGGTGTGTGGATGAAAGCCCTTTTTCTTACAAGCAGAAACTTCGAGCATGCCGGCATTGGTGAGTCTGAAGATGCCAGTGCTAAATTTCAGGGTGAAAAAAAGGCACACAAACTAAGGATCGCTTTGACTTCCTCACGCGTTATTTGAATAGCACAAGCACTCCTCCAATAGGATGGACAAAGAAACCATAAGCTAGGAATTCCATAGACATTTTAAATCTATCTTGCCATGATCGACTTAGAAGGAACGAACTGTGGAAGGACAAATGTTATTTCCAAGTGCCTGCAGGGAACAGGCAGCTGAACTCCTGGGTGAGTTCTTCCTCCCAGAGGAAGGGAGGAAATTACAGGTGGATGATAGTTCTGATTTTTCTAAGAACGTTAATAGTGCTTACAGTAACAGCAAACATTGATCGAGTGCTAGCTCCGCTAACAAGCATTTTGCTGAGCTAACTTTCCATACACTATAATCTCGTTTCACCCTCACTCTAGTCAGTGGTGGTCAGGCATTGGGATGGAGAGACTGGGGGTCACAGAGGTCAGGGGTTCTGCTAGACACACTACTGGTGGGTGGAACCAAGATTCCAACATAAGATTCGCTGGCTCTTCACCTGGTAACCACACTACAATAATCATTGTCCCCCTACTTAAGAAAGGTTTTGGAGGTAAATAAGCTAAGGCTGAAAAATTTCCTGCAAAAGAAAACATCACAGCGGAGCTAAGATCTCGAGAGGCAAATTGGAATAACATCTAGTTTATCTACTTTAAGATTATGCTAAAGAGAAAAGGACCAATGATTCTATTATAGCAGTGACTTTAAAAAGCAAAAGGACTGCCCAGCTATAGGTATTTGGGAGCTGGCTGGCAACAATCTCTTTTCCTTAAGGCCCTGGTGTGCCCAGACACACCTGATCCTGCAGCCCCCAACAAAGCCTTCACTTGGGCCCCCCTCCATAGTTACTATTCTTAACTATTAAACTTACTCGTTATGCCTTGGTGAACAAACAATGGCAATTGCCTCTGGCAGCATGAGCTGATAGGAACAGTGAGTGTGAAGATCCACGCTGGATAAGAACACAGTTTGAGTGGGGTGGGTCTGCAGGAAGAGGAGGGAGAACTTATTAGGGTCACTGAGCCGTGGCCTACTTTAAGAGAAAACTCTAGTTTGCTTTTTCTTTTTCACCATCATTAATCAAATAAGGATTTAAAAAAAATCCTTATCCTCGGGAATAACTAGGACTTTCAGAAGAGTTTCCTGGGACTGTTCATGTACTTTCTGCTTTTTGGGAAAGACAGAACTGGAAATGAATTTACCAGAGGCTTGGAATAGATTCTCATCCATTGGTCACAGCTCATCCAGGAGATATTTACGTTATCATGTCAATTTTGTGTACAAGCCACCTGATGTTCAGGTTGGTAAGAAACTTATCAGTGGTCACATAGCTGGGAGCAGAAACCCAGAAACTTGCTTGTACAAAACCACTGACACAAAAGAAAGTTTTTACTAAAAGTCCCACATGTTGCTGTTACCCTTTGATGGATCACTTCCCTGCAAAAAGACGCTGGACCCCAAGTTGTTAAATGTGTTCAGGACTCATCTCGCACAAGTAAACACATGGAAGAAACTATACATTAAAAGAAGTATATTCCAGGCTTTTGGCCTATATACAAACTTGTGTTTGAGAGATGAATCAGAAGTTCATATTTGAATATGAGAAATACATGCATCCATATGATTTTAACATTCATAGTAAGTCATAATTACCCTTAAAAAGGGAACATGAGTTTTAATTATGAGACCAAGGCCCTTGGCTTGCACTGCTTGGGCCCTGGGTTCACTACTCCCTAGCGGTGTGCAACTATGAAGGTTACTTCCTTAGACCCATTCCATCAATTTAAAAATAGGGATAACTGTCATTTCCTTCATGGGACGCCTATGAAAATTAGATGAGACAATTCATGTAAAAGTTCTTAGAACAGGGCCAGCACACAGACAGGGAGGACTGTTATGTTATTGCTGCTGTTAGTGTTGTAATATTAATTAAAAGTCATTGGCCCATAGAAATAGTTTTCATGCCTTTACACATTCTGAAGGCCTGTTGAAGAAATCCAAGAATTTAAAATCCCTTTCCCCTTTCAACATGTGGTACATTTATCCAATGAAATATAATTCAGCTATTAAAAAAAAAGATGAAATCTTGCCATTGTGACAACATGGGTGGAACTAGAGGTTTTTACACAAAATGGAACAAAAGGAATTGCAGATGCTATCGCTCATGTGTGGGATATGAAGAAACAAAACAAAGAAACAGACAAAACTAAAAACAAAACAAACCCTAGAATCTGACTGAAGAATTGAAGCTATCAGATCACATGGGGTGGACAGTAAAGGCAGGAGGGGCCCAATGGACTGTGGGGGGATCACGAGAGCTTGGGGGTATGTGTGTGGTGACATACATATGAGGAGGTGCGAACCTGTACCCTTAAATCCTATGCAGTATTATGAACCAACATTACCTCAATAAAAATACAATCAAAAATTAAAAAAAAAAAAAAAAAAACTCCTTTCCACTTTCACAGAGTTTAAGGTAAAATCCATGGACATCTGTCTACAAAAAGATTCATGCCCAACAAGGAAAAAATAACTCTTCGTTTGCAAAGATCGAGAAGGACTGAGGAATGGAAATTATTCTAACCTTTAAAATCCAAATCTTTAGTGAGGGAACAAATGAGAGGATCTGGCTGCCTGTTATCGGAGTTTGTAAAAAACTCTGACTAGTACAGAGAACTTTACAGACCTTGGAGAGAAGGTAAGAAGTGTTCCAAGGAGTTCGAGTGCTGGGAGGGCCATTACCAGACTGGCAAACAGACAGTTTATTATTATGCCTATCATTTTATTTCTGAAATGAATGCATACCACAAGAGATTCTGAGCCCTTCATTTCTGCCAAAAGGAATCATTTCTCTGATGAAAACAGTTCTCCTATTCCCCACTCTATGAAAATAAAAATGACGATGACGACGACAACAACTCAAGGACACTAGAAAAGACACCATTTAATGTGACAGAATAACGTGCCAGGCATTGAACTGTCACTTTCCATGAATCATCTCATTTAATTTTTCATTTAATTTTTATAAGTGCTATTATTTTCATCCTCATTTCAAAGATGAGGAAACTGAACTCAACAGAAGAGGAAGTGATATGCTGAAGGTTACAGGGCTCGTTAAGCTGAGAAATCTAAATTCAAATCCAGATCTGTCTGATTTTGATTCAGTTCTCCTTTCGAAAGACTCATTTATAGTTGAAAAAAGTTAACTCTGAAATTTGTTGCTATTATTATGCTCATTAAACATTATCACCAAAAGTCATTATAACCACTGAGATTTAGAAATACAACTTTGTAGTGTTAGATATGATCAAATAAATTAAACAAAAAGCAAAGTCCAAAAATTCTAGAATTATGCTAAGTTCATTAAATACTTAAGTTCATTATTGCATACATTATATACGAAAGTTCTAAGAGAAAAACTGCTTTTAATTTGGGAAATGTTTTGTAAGATAAACTAAAATTGACTTTTGAACATGTGCAATTTAATGCACTGCCACTCTTCCCTGGTTTATGTTCAATTTCTTTGCTATAGTTTTTTGGTTTTTGTTTTTTTGTTTTGCTTTGTTATGCAATCTTGTTACATAAAATCACATTAAAGTGATGGCTTTAAAATCAGCATCTTCTAAGCAAAGAGTAAGGCACATTACCTACTGTTAAGTAAAATATATGGACATAAAGAAAGTTTCGCAAATTTAATATAAGTAATTACTTGCATTTGAAAGGCAGTTTATACTTTTCAAAAGGCTTTCACACTTGGTATCTTGTCTATGGTTCACACAAATCCCATGAGGAAGGGCAGAATTCATTAGCCCTAATTGATTAATGAAGGACCCTGAAAATAAAGAGGCTGTGAGTCCTAACCAAGGGCACATTGTAATTTATAGATGGAGCTAGAACTAAAGTCTCCTCTACTCTCTTAAATTACCTAACACCAAACGCTTGGAGTGTGTGTCTCTTGTTCCAATTGATGCTTCTACCTAAAGCAAGTAAAATTAAAAATGGTCACTTATCACTCTTCAGGGGCTCTTGGAGTTCCCCAGAAGTATCCTGGAAATCGTGGCCAGCACCCTAAAATAGTACCCAGAGGTGTAAACTGAATGCCAGACAGAGTAAACCATGGATGGGAAAAATAGAATATTATCCCTAACAACAATAAGCCAACATTTTCTGAGACCCTAGAAAAAAGTGCTAAAAAATTCACTGACATAAATCTCACTTAATACTCACCATCGCCTGGAGCCAGCTGCTAGAATCCCTGTTATGTGGATGATATGGCCGATACTCAGATTGCTTAAGAAACTTGCCAACATTCCTACATTGAACTCTTGGCAGAGCTGACTTAAACTCATGTTTTTTTCCTGCCTCTACAATGGCCTGGTGGATTTTGGAGCCCAGTGTTGTTGGCCTCATCCTCTTGGCCTTACGTGTGACTGTTTATGCAGTGATGCTTGCAGGGGAGGTGAAGTGGAGAGGGTGCCTCCCACCTGACATGGGCAAACAAGCTGCAAGGAGATATTTTTAAGAGGAGGGGGAGAGGAACTGGAGGGAGGTGGTGAAAAGACACAAATGTACAACATGATGACTGTAGCTAGACTGTAGCTGCATCACACAGAGGGAAGTTGTTGAGTGTGTAAATGCTAACAGTCCTTAATCACAGGAAAAAAAATTGTTTTTCTTTTTACTACAGCAATATGAGATGAGAGCTAAACCTACTTATACAGTGATATGTCAATTATTCCTCAATAAAACTGGAGAAATGAAGCATTTTCAGAAATATTCTTAAAATAATCTGATGTAGACCCAATAGCAAAAGGAAAAAGCACATTAATAATTGTCTTGCTGAAGCAGTTGAGAGCCTGACGAGGCTTCCGTTAGATTATTTAAAATCATCAAAACAAGTCACCTAATTTCTAAATGTTTCTCTCACTTTTAACTTTGATGGTAGAAAACTGCTTAATATAGCCCTCTCCAAACCCAAATTTGACAGTTAGTCACAGCTTAGCACTGAAGAACATGCTTTGAACATATGATGACATTATTACACTTGAAAAATTAAAAAATCAACTATTTAAATTAAACTAAATTTTCTCAAGGAGTAAAATAGCATAACACAAAAGAGTGAACTGAGACTCCAAAGGTCAAACGTACATGAATCCATCCCAGAGTGAGGAGACCGTGTTGATCCTGCACACTGAATAATTCTTCCACGTTCTCCACGTCACAGTAGTCGGGTCCTGCACACTGCTTTGGCACGATGACGTGGGTAACAGTAAATTCATTATGTGTCTAAAATACAAGTAGCAAAAAGGATAAGGAACATCAGAACCTGAATAAGATGCTCTATGTTTTCCTGCAGGAATAGAAAGTGCTTCGCCACTGATATCATCTCCTCCTGCCCCTGTCACAATTTAAAAGCAATTCAAAAACCCCAAACTTGAAAATGTATTATGTGCCAATACTCTGGCTGATGTCTAGAGCAGGAAACTCATTTTTACAACAAAAAGTTTATCATAAATAGGAATTAGCATCCCAGGCTGGCCCATGCAAGCTCAGTTAATAAATGTCTTGTCTCACATTTGCAAGGGAAACACTAGTATAAAATAATAACGGGGGAGGGGCAGACTACAGTCAAATGATTTTTCTGGAGTTACTGAAGGACATCTGTAAGGTGTGTGGAGGTTGATGGTCTTGTTTTCATTTTATTTATAATATTTTGCTTTGACATATAGGACTTTTTTCTACTATTGGAGGAACTCAATGGGACTTCCCCATAATTAAGGTTATGTTTTGCACTTGCAATTAGATAAAGAGAAAGGAAAAGCAAATGACAACCCTCAGGTAAAAGATAAGAAAATGAGGATGATTGTGGAGGGTGGTCAAATCCTCAGGTAGAAGATGTCTGCTGTGAGTTGCTGTCCAGCCCTCCACAGCGCCATTTCCCCTCTTGTCTTCCTTCAGCCTTAATTGCAACTCCTACCTCCATTGCACGCCCGCCTTTCTTAGCTAACTTTGTATGTTCTCCCAGTCCACATGACCATCACTTCTCAAGGAAACCCCTCTTGATCCTTGCAGACAAAGTTAGTTTCCCAATTACACATTCCCATGATACCCCACACTTCCACTGAGAGCACCAGCCCATTTATAATCAGTCATGTCTGGGTCTTCATAGGCATCTTATAAGCATCCCGCAGCAGGGGCTGTGGCTGCTGTAGGCTGCTGAATGCCAAAACGTGGCATATATAGATAACCAGTAAAAGTTTGTCTGATGAAGGAATCAATCAATGAACCCTGCTAAGTCCAACATAAGGTCTTGGGAAGAAGCAGCCACAGTACACTGTGCCCTGAAGGTGGATCATTCTCCTGTGCTTGTCACCTGTACTTCTTGGGTCTTGGAGGAAAGTAAGGCTGCAGCAGTAGAATACAGTAGGAGAACATGTATTGAGGAAAACATATTATTCAGTTAAATAACAGTGCCCAAGCTAAATGTTTAGCACTACAAATATGTCTGCATCCAAAAATACAAATTGATAGAAACTAGTAAAGGACACATCCAAAGAACACTATTCATTTCTGTTGAAAAAAGGAAATTAAATACATCTTCATTCTATCTACTATTTTGACATTGTCTTTCATATTTCTGATAAAATATTTCATATTTAACCTATATTGTAAGATTTCAATAAAGAATGACCTAAAGAATTCAACAAAACCTCAGTTATATTCCACACGTATCTGAGAAAGGCAGGCAAGATGATACCTGCACAGGCTAAAAAAGCAGGCTTAATTATAGAAATATACATGAAACTAACAATTGCAACAGGAATTTGATTTAGAGAATCTGGTTGTGGAAACCCCAAAACCAGTAATCCATCATTTTTCTAAACAAATACAACTTATGGTTTGATTAATGCTTTATAACAAGCTTTTGGAATTTTACAATGCATTTTTTCTAATGATAATTTCATTAGTAGTAACAATAGCTTTATTAAATTAATCTACATCAAGTTAATTTAATAATATTTGTAACTCTTAGGATGCTTTCATTCCGCTCTGCTTAGCACAAGAAAGTCGATGCTATTGAAAGAATCCTAAAGAAGGACATGAAACAAAGACCATACCAGTTTTCCACAGAGTATTCCACAGGTTTCTATTCCTCTTACTGTATTAGATTCTGCAAGCAACAAAAATCTGTGGGAAAGGTCTCTTGATAAAACCACACATCGTAGTCCTTCAACTACTAAATCTAAGAGACAGAAAAGGGAGAAAGGTTAAAAAACAAAACTTAAACTCCCAGTCTTCAAAGCTGTTTCTGGCAAGCAATACAGTTAAATATCAATATCAAAAATGAAATTATCAGGTGGTCCACTTTCCATTCTTTATCTTAAAACACATAAAAGTAAGCGCTGATGAGAAGGAAAGTAAAATTATTCTTTGCATATAAATTATTTTATGAACAGGAGAGAAGGTAGAAGCACTTTTACACCTTTGTGTACGAGGTCAACCATTTACAGGTGTGTATGTGTTTTCTTTAGCACAAAGCGAATCTACTGTACTATTCATAGGTTGTATAGAACACATCTCATATCTTACAAGATAAAGATTCTTTATGGTGTTTACCATCTGATACTTAAATCTTTATGATGTTAGTTTTCATTTAGTAAAAACAACACATTTTCAGAAATAATTAGTAGTGATTATAAAATGGTTGCCTATCTTTTAAAATCAATGGGAGCACAAACCTCATCTGATAATGTCTGCCAGGAAAAAGTCCCCATTTAATTTTGGAAAGTTGCCAGCACCCTTGATCTAGGGTACTAAAGCATCACTAATTGTTGGCAGAAACACACAATCCATTTGAAGGTTAACTATCTATGTGTATGAGACCCTCCTTGGCCACAGAAATGCTACACATTTCTATGTGAATTGCTGAGGAATGTTCTGGATGAACAATTTTCTCAACATCTTTCTTTCTAGTTTAACTGTTAACCTTTAAGATTCATGTGTTTCCTGATTAAAATACATGAAAGAAAAAAATATTTGTAATTTTTCCTTTTAGAATCACTGTGCCATGACAAAACAAAGTCTACTCTTTATTAGAGCATCTGCTCTATGGGGTGAATCGTGGTATCTGAATTTCTAGGTTACAGAGTGTAAAAGGCAGCTGGTCTTGGAAGACTGGCTATGTTGTTCACACTACATCACGTACCAAAATTGACAATGAAATGAGATCTCCTAAATGTTATGGAAATATCGCTCCATTAGAAGAGCTTCAGCATCTTCAGCAAGGGTGCATTTCATCACTTACTCTGAACAGCACTTAGTGTAGCAGCTGGCTTTAAAGCTCTGTTGACCGGAGGAGAGTGGTTGGCCAGATCGGTCACATCACTTTTATTAGGTTGATCTCCAAATATATTCAGCAAGGAATTGTTCTGGCGCGTGGAAAGGCAGGATAAAGCATTCCCATCAATCTGCTCTGACAGCACTGGGGTTTCTGGGCTGGGTATGTGACCCCGGGCTAATTCTTGCTTCTTAAGTTGATCTTCGAAAAACAGAAACTGCTCTGATTCTAGCTGCTGCTGGCGCATCTGGGCGATCCGCTTCCTCTCAGCTTCTATCAGTCTCTGATGCTCCAGTTTTTTGAGAATTTCGGCTTTATATTTGTTCTAAAAAATGCGGTTGCCAAAATCAAAGGTTAGCTTCCCAGGCAGAAATATCAAACTGGCATAAGATGCTTTTACTCTTCTCTCAGACAGAGACACAGCTGGAGATGGAAACGTGTCCCCAGGGAATCACAATGGAAACAGCACAGGAAAAATGCTAATCTGATGAAGGCACTTCTAAAATCACTCATTTTGACCAGAGATAGGCATAGCAATCAAGGCCCCTCCATTCAGTTTTCAGCAGCACTTTGATAAACACACAATCACCCCGCTTGCACAGGACATGTTTGCCTATGGCAGGGATGGGGTGGGACCCGAGATTCTGCATTTCTAAGTCAAGGATGACAGTGGTGCTCTCGTAGCAAGAGTTGGTGTGTTTATTTGGCTCCTGTAAGCATAAAGGTTGCCACCCTGTGTCCCTAGAGATGTCAGTATGTCAAAAACTGGGGACTGTGATGTAACTGGTATCAATGAAGCAGACAGCACTACAGCTGCTGAGGTGGTCCCCAAGGAGAGGACCACATACATAACTGGGGGGAGAGGGGGGCTGGGCTGGGCTTTTCTCTCCTTACCTATTCTTTGTGTGAGCCCCCAAGGTCATTTCTATCCTTCAGAGTTCAAATCAAGTAATCAATATTTACACTTAAGGGAAACTTCTGATTTCAATACCTTTCTACCACTTAGTTAAAGCACCTCAGTTAAGCCTGATTTATGGTTTATGCCCATGGAAAGTAGAGAGCTTTCTAACCATGTTCAGAGTTAGTGACACTGAACTAAAAAAAGAGTCAGTAAAGGTGACAACTTCTAAAGCAAATAAACACATAAACAAATTTAAAAAAAAGCAAAACAACCTTTATCACAATGCCATCAACATTAAGAATTCATGTTTTGAACTTAAGAATCCTATAGACTGACTGATCCATTTCTACTTTCAAAGCCTTTCCAGCTTTTAGACATTATGATCATTTCACTCTTTATTTAATAGCAGTCCAGAAACTATCACCCCTTTGTGATACAATTACATCTGACTCATGATTAGCTATTTTTCCATCTCAATGTAATATTAAATGTAACATTTAAGGATCTAAAGTACATTTTCAAGGCCTACATAATTAGATGTATCATAAACCGTATACTTCTCTCCCTACTTCCTACTGCCATTACATTGGCAAGTGATGGTCAAAACTCTCTATTTGAATCACTGTAGGAAATCTACTTTCTAAACCATCATTTTATTAGATGTTGTAGGGAATAAAAGCACCACATTTTTGTTGTAAATGCTTCACCTGGACATCAGCATGAATTTTTTATTGTTTTTTTTATTGCTGTATCTTTAATTTTTAATTTAAATGCACCTGATATTTGAAAAACCCCTGATATGAAAATGAAATTAAAAAAATTTGCATAGAAAACAGTCATGAAGTAAAGGTACCAATTGAACTTACTCTGCTTTGCAAATACTCTTGGTATTCTACGTTATATTTCTTTAAAAGGTCCTTTTTCAATTCATCTGTCCTTGGGAATGCAATCTCCTTCAGTTTCTTTTAAAAATACATATATACACATATTGATTAGTGAGGTTTTCAGTATAGTCTTTCAAATCATCAGCTGAGAAGGAAAAACAACTGGTATGTGTATTAGAAGTTAAGACACAAGTAACCAAAGGTGATGGTAGAAAAATAAAACTCACTTTTCTAGGAATCCAAGATATAATTCTTTAGTCGGGAGTGAAAAGAACCATCCCTTTTATAAGGCCTTTATTGACTTCACTGGTTAGATAAGCATTTTGCTTAGGCAAGTGCCCCATTTTTTGGTAAAGAGTTTCTAACCGCACATTCCACAGTACATAAGTAATATGGCATCATAATCTGAAGGAAGATCAGAGAGCATGGCAGGTTCGGATTCCTAGATTGGACAGAGTGTAAAAGGCAGCTGATGCACTTTTTATAAAAAATATAGATTCCCAGGCCAAATCCCAGATCCCTAGAAATAATATGCTTAGGGAAGAAATGGGGGAATCTGGGTCTCAAACAACTTCCCCCGTAATTCTATTGGTAGGAAAATCTAGGAAATCTGCTATAGTGG
>PVIJ01010915.1:0-57604 GCA_004024925.1 Scalopus aquaticus | reverse complement strand
TCCTGCCTTGCCCGCTGCTCCCCTCAGCAGTGTATTTCTGATCTGCCTATTCTGCTCCCCACTCTGTCTCTGGTGAAGCCTCTCGCCACTCCACACCTCTGGCCTGTACCCCAGCTGTATGTATAAATAAATAAATCTTTAAAAAAAAAAAAAGAAAGAAAGAAATACACTGCTGAGGGCAGCAGCGGGCTAGGCAGGAGAGGTCTGCCGCGCCATGTGGGATTCTCCCCGGCAGGGCGTCGAACTCACATCGCTGCTGCCGACAGCTCCACAGCGCAGCGCTTAACTGCTGCGCCACCAGGGAGGCCCTAGTTCTTTTTTTTATTTTAAAGATTTATTTATTTATGTGTGCAAGCTGGGGTACAGGCCAGAGGTGTGGGGCAGCAAGAGGGTTCACCAGAGAAAGAGTGGGGAGCAGAACAGGCAGATTGACGGAAATACACTGCTGAGGGGAGCAGCGGGTGAGGCAGGAGAGGTCTGCTACACCATGTGGGATTCTCCCCAGCCAGGCGCTGAATTGACGTCGTTGCTGCCGACAGCTCCACAGCGCAGCGCTTAACCGCTGCGCCACCAGGGAGGCCCTATTTTAATATAGTTCTTAACTAAAATATATAAATTAAAATGCACCTTTTAATTCGCTCAATCCCTTTAAGTCTTAATTCCTAAAGATGTAACAGATTAGAACCCTCTCGCCACCCCACGCCTCTGGCCTGTACCCCAGCTTGTATGTATAAATAAATAAATCTTTAAAAATTAAAAAAGGAGTGCCTGTTCTTGAGTCTCATACTGGAAGAAGACTGGGTACTTACAGTGTTTTGGAAGTCTTTCTAAGCTAGAGATTTTTTACAATATTTCAACATTTCATTTTGCCATTCTTTATTCTCTTGACAAATTTGAAATCAGTCTCCCACAGTGATATCTTTATTGAGATCATAGTTTAAATGTATTTATTTATTTTTCTCTTTTTTAACCATAGGTTAAATTTAAAACCCAGGGTTTTTCTTCTTAAATTATATAGAACTTTTTCAAAATACTAGAGCACGTTTATTATTGCTATGTTTCAGTGTTTGTGAACCTGTATATTATATAATTTTTATGTTATTGGCACTGTATGTTCAAAGTGAAAAATCCACTGTGCAGTTACATCACTGTTGAGAAAACTGTCTCATTTACTAATCAATGACATTTTAAAAGGGCCTTTATTTTGTTTCTTTCTTGAGTATTTATTTATTAGTTTTAAACTTTCATGATTCAGAGTATTAATTAAAAGGCATGCTGACTATTCACTAACAATTTTTCAGGGAAAAAAAAAAAAACCAACAACACTTTACCTCCTGGATATGCTCATCAGTTGTGAAAGGACTCCCAACTTAAATACTTTAAAATGTCATGAAAAGAACTAGGAAAAGAACTAGGATCGTATTGGAATTGAGGAAGTAGAGTAACTTAAATCCATTATCACTTTTATTCACAAATGCCACTAACATTATGACTGAGAACAAAGATCAGGGAAAAAGATGAAGATTTTAGGTAACTTTTCATAGTAACTGATACTAACATCAGAATATTTAAAATGCTATGGTTAGTATCAAATAATGAGACTGAGCAACGTACTGTTTAAAAATTTGTTTTATTTATTTATGCATATAAGAACTGGGGTGTAAGTCAGATGTGTGGGGGTGGGGTGGGGGGGTGAGAGGATTCACCAGAGACATAGCTGGAAGCAGAACAGGCGGACCGAGTGAAATACATTGCTGAGGGGAGCAGTGGGTAAGATAGGAGAGGTCTGCTGGGCCATGTGGTTAGCTCCCTGACTGGGGATGGACTCAGGCTGCAGTGGCTGGCTATAGCTTCATATCTCTGAGACTTTAACCTCTGCACCACCAGGGAGGTCCAGCAATGTACTATTTAAATGCTTTTCCAGAAAGGTTATTTTAATTGCAAACAATTTGGTTTTATTGGAGAAATGCTTCCTGCTATTTGCGAAAATGAGGACCATCAGATAGATAAGGGACCATTGGTAGCCTTGGTCCCTAAAAATGGTGTGATACGAATATTATCGAGGGGCTCCAGAGATCTACCTTGGGCATTTATGCTAAGAATTGCAGCAATTTGTTAATCGTTTTCTGTGCCAGGCATTCTGTGATGCCTTTAATATATATCCAGGCTCCATCACCTTTCATTTGAAATCCTCCAGTGGTCCTCTGATTAGCCCTTCTGTTTTTAAGCTTGCCTTCCTATAGCTTATTCACCACATTGCAGTCCAAACATAATTATTTTAAGGACAAAAATCAGACGAGGTATCTTCTTAGAAACCTTTTGTAGCCCTATCTAGTCCTGAAAAATAAATTTAATCTTTGCCCAACAACCTACTATGTGATCTGCCAATGCATCTCTCTCTGGCTGCATTCTTGTTTTTGTAGGCGTGTCTAGTATTCAGATGCTGCTCTGTGTCAGCTAAGACCCTTTGCTCTTGTTTTCTCTCCCTTGGCTCTTTGAGTGACTGTTTCTTCATTCTTCACGCCTCAGCTCATATATCACACCCAAAAGTAAAGCAAATCCAACCCTTCTCTATGAAATCAGAGATTTTGTCAGTCTTGTTCATCACCAAATGCTTCCTAACTGAAGTGTGACTAGTACATGGGAAGCATCCAACTATCTGCACAGTGGGAAGAGTTTAGAATTCATGCTAGGTTTATATGCTAACGGAATAAAGGCTTGCAAACTTTGTGTTTTGGGAAAGTCAGTTAATTGATCTATTCCTCAGTCTCCTCATCTGTGAAATTGGGTTTATAATATGAATGTCTTTCAATAAGTCTGTTGTTAAGTTTTTAAAGTGAGATAATTCACACAAAATGTTTAAAACGGTACTCTGCATAGATAGGCAATCATTAATGCTAGCAACTTGTTGAATACTTTTTCTTAGATTCAATAATTCTGTCATTGTGGCTCTTGGACTAGTGATATCAATGGGGATTGCTTAAAAATGAAAATTCTGGTTCCTCCCTGCCTCCCACCACACACCACCACCTCCTGCCCTCATGAACTTTCCCTTCAAACTAGGAACATTTTGCTTATTGTGGCTCAGGCTTTTACCATTTGAATTTGCATAGCCATCAGGTTTCATCTGTTTCTGGAGCCCTTGCTGAAAGCTGGACCCTTTGAAGGGGGGAGGGTCTGTTTCTTGCTGGTGATTGGCCAGATGCAGCCTGTTAGTTTTCAATAACAGGAAGGTTAGGCAAGCAAGGTCTAGGTCCACAGGGCCCTGTAACACGCCCCCACCCCCATTTTGATCATTCTTGAGTAAGGTGATGATCTCTTTCTTTTCTCTAACTACTTCCTGCTGAGGAAGGGCACCTCCAGGGGAGTTGGAGGAATGCAACTTCACAGAGATAAGTTTGAGTATCACCATGTTCATACCCTTGGCTAAGAGATTAAGAGTCAACAAGCTACATTAGAACAGCACTGTGGCTGCTTCTCGTGGTGACTACAGTTTGCTCTTATCCGCACACTTCTTAAGACTGTTGAGAAAATTAAATAAATCTATAAACATCTTTCACATGATACTTCAAAACTGATAAAAGTTTTGTAATAAAATATAGCTGTTATTTTTGTCATATGGTAGTTTGTTTTTTTTTTTTTTTTCCTAATCTGGAAAATCTGCAGTTCAAGGGCAAAGGTCTTATCTAACTTTTAACTTTTACACCCTCAGTTTGGGAAGGAGGTCTACCACATTCATGGTAGGTGAGTGAGTAACTAAATGGTGAATGAATACCAGGTAAGATGCTGCCTAGGGGTAAGATGTAACAAAACTTGATTTTTGTGTGTCTTCACAATAGTCACCTTAATTTTTTTATTCAGATGCAGGAACCAATTGGGTCAAAATCTGTAAGATTCCTTGAGCTCTTTTGAGAGTTTAATTCTTTTCCCCTTTTTTTTAAAGTAAGGAAGACTGACTAAGGTTACTCAAAGCAAGTCTAAATGATAGGGAAGAAGTGACTCTTGAAATACATACTTCCCCTGCAATCCGAAGTAGAATGTTAGAATGTTGCCATTTGGTAAGTCATTTTGGGGGGCAATAGAGTGTGAAAGTTCAAAAGATTTTCCATACAAATTAATGGTAACAGCATTCCCAGACACCCCCCACTCCAAAAAAAAAATCCCCTGCCATCATACCAAATGGACATGTTTGACTTTCAGATAGTAG
Organism: Scalopus aquaticus; assembly: GCA_004024925.1. NCBI lineage: Eukaryota > Metazoa > Chordata > Mammalia > Eulipotyphla > Talpidae > Scalopus > Scalopus aquaticus. The sequence goes on along the minus strand of PVIJ01010915.1, from coordinate 53,397 downwards.
GGAAACACTGAAAAGGAAATATGGTCTACCAGCTGGCCCCTGAAGACAGGCTCCAAATGTTCGTGTCAGGGCATGATTTGTGGTGGGTGTTGAAATCTTTCCTATTCCCAGTGAACCCAGTGCATAGCTGAGGCTTGTAATAGTGGCTTATTAATTAAAAGAGCTGCAACTTCAGAATTTAAGATTAAGGCTTCCAGATAGCCAGGGCATTAGAGGGAAGGAGGATTCTCAATAAAGAAATAAGTGGGAGGCCTAGTGGTATGATAGTAATATACCCACCAACTCGTAAATTCTATTAGAGCTGACCTCAAGCTCAAGCTTTTTATATTTAGAAGCCCATGATCTTTCTAAAACATCCCATTATTATAGGACACAAGGTATGAGAGATAGTATATACAATTCTTGTTTATACTTTTCAAATACTGTGGTTTATTTAAAATCTCTCGGTAAAGAGAGAGGCATTGGGAGGTGCGTTTGATGCCCAGTGTCAGGAACTTAAAACTTTCATAGCCAGAGCAGCCTTCACAATCAGTAGCCTGGGGCCACACAGGCCACTTCGGAGGCGAATGCTGCGAATCACAGTGAACATCCCCTGCTGTGCTTACAGAAGTGTCTGCCCTCCGCCTGTGTGGATAATCGTTTCTCTCCTTTGGTTCAGATGGCTCATTCACTCAGTTTATCCTTTCCTTGAATAAATGTCATGAGTATGATCCAATCAGAGTAAAGGCCCCACTTAACATTGTTGCTGGCATCAAACTCAACATACTACACTAGAAGTGTAACAATGCAGAACTGCTTTTTCAGTTATCTGTAGTAAGCAGTTTCTTCTTTTGAAATACCCCAGAATGCAATTTCTGTTAGTGACTGCATTTTAAAATCCCAGCATGAACTTCCAGAGATTATTCCAGTATCCAGATTTAATGACTTTCATCAAGGCCTGCTCTGAAAGGTGAAAAATAGTGGCACATGGAGTTGGGAGGTAAGGGAGGGAAGTAGGGGAGTGGTGTCTGGTTAGATTAGGGGTTATGAGAATTTAGGTAATTTCTGCTCAAATGTCATAATGATTCCAATTTATGCCTTTCTCTTAAGCTGAGAAATACTAAGTTTTTGCTCCACAAAGAATGGTCTGGGGACCAACAGCGTGGTATCACTTGGGAGCTTGTTACAAATGCAGAAACTCACACCCCACTTTGGATCTACAGAATCAGAATATTCAGCTTAACAAGAACCCAAGGTGTATACACACTCTGTCATTAGAGTTTGAGAGGTTCTGCTCTAGGTCAGTATTTCTTACTTTAGTGCACATGCAAATGACCTGGTGAGTTTTCCAAATTCTTTTTTTTTTTTTTAAGATTTACTTATTTATACATACAAGCTGGGGCACAGGCCAGAGGCGTAGGGTGCCGAGAGGGTTCACCAGGGACAGAGTGGGGAGCAGAACAGGCAGATCAGAAATTCACTGCTGAGGGGAGCAGTGGGCGAGGCAGGAGAGGTCTGCCGCACCATGTGAGACTCTCCCCAGCTGGGCGTCGAACTCGCATCGCGGGCTGCCGACAGCTCCACAGCGCAGCACTCAACCACTGCGCCACCAGGGAGGCCCGTTTTCCAAATTCTTATGCCTAGGCCCACTTTAGACTGATTAAATTAAAATATCCAGATGGGGTCCAGGCATCTTTTATTTCTTAAAGCAAACCAGATGATTTTGACATTTGGCCAAAATTGAAAACCATTTTTCTGGATTGCAAATAATTCCTCCAGTTTTTATATTATTCATCAAAATTATTGTGATTCACATGATTTATCTGTGACAAGAGAAATACTAAGATCCTTGTTTATATGAAATGAAGTATATGTGATATGTATGTTACACATAGCATGTTAAGATAAAAATTAGTAGAAATACATACTTCAGTGAATATCAATGTGAATGCTCTCAAGAACTACATACTTTGTGTTGGTTGTACAGAAATATATTTAATGGCTACTAGTTGGTCATTGTTATATTTTTACTAATTTCAATGAGTTCTTTCTACCTAGACTTGTCAACTGTGAACATTTTTTAAATCTCACTACTAGACATCCCGTTACAAAATGTTGAATAAAAATTTACTTACAACCATTGTAACTCATTGAAGGATGTAGTTTAGTTGCTAAAATGTCAGAAGCAACCCTATAAGTGGGTTGCTTTTAAAAATCTCCCCTGCAGGTTTACCTTTCCTTCTACCCAGAAATTGCATTAATAGATGCTTTTAAAAGGTAGCTGGTCCTCTCAAGATGTTGGCTTCTTTTAAAATTCTTTTAATCAAGATCTGCCTCTAATGCTCTTCATTTACTTTCTTAAGTAAAAGTGTAACATGAAAGTCAATTGCAAGTCACTGGGGGTGAAAAATAACTGTTAGGAGGGTTGGCCCGAAACAGAGCCCCGTGCCTCCTGTTTGAAGTGTGGCCACCTGTGATCTCCTATTGATCTTGGGCAGCCAAGCTTCAAAGGGATAAGGCTGCACTTCTCCCCCACCTGGCCACTGCATGTTATAACACTTTTGAGTCAGCAGGGGCTACTTTCAAGTTAAAATTTGGATTAAAAACTAAATTGTGAGTGGTGAATGGCTCATAAGGAAGCTTTTAAAACATAAATATGATTTGAGATCTGCTCAGCAGTATCTTCTCCACCTCTTACTTTTGCCCTCTTGTCACCTAAGTATTTCAAAGGTTGGGGCTGCTTTGAAATTAGTTTCTAAATCAGAATTTAATAAAGTCACTAACATGAAGATGAATGGTTGATATATCTAGTGCAATCAGGAAACTGAAAAGCCAAAATAGTTTTCCACCTACATCTATTGACCTTCTAATGAAAAGAAAAGTTGGTGAAGAAACTAAACTTTTCCCCCCTAACTGTTGACTGCAATAGGAATGGTGATTTATTTATAGATTTAAAATAAATCCTGAGAATTCCATTTTGTGATTCTGCATATTTACTAAAGTATATGTATTCAGACTGTTTCTAATGGCGTGTTATAATCCTAAAGGATTCTCAACTCCTTATGGGGTCTTCTTAGTATGTGAGAGAGTCAAAGGAGAGGAAAGAAAGCTTAATAAGTAAAGTTTGTAATATTAAGGTTTAGTAGTTGAAAATACTTTGCTTTTTATTCTTTGAGATTAGTGTGTACTTAAGAATAAAAGACTACTATCTTACATCTATAATGATAGCATTTTCCTTTAAATTGGGCTATTATGTCAAACATATTTTAAATATGGTATCCACTAAGAAAATACCCACCTTTTAACTTTTCATTTCCATTATAATCCTTAAGAAATGACTGTCCTCATGTGACTATGAGTTGAAAGGAATTATTTTCCTGGGCAAAATACTTTAACCACAGAGAATGACTGTAACACTAAACCCTTTTTTTTGGAAGAGTCCAGATCAGCTTTGGGTAAAACCGGAATGACCCTGAAGACTTGGTCCAAATCAGTTGCTAGAAACATCTAAAAACTGTACTCTAAAAACTGTACTCAAATCTATAATTTTGTTCCAGGAGTAATCATTTCTTTTACATTTCCACTAGAAAAATATGCAAAATTACGTGAAATTGTCTGTGTTTCACAATATGGCACCTGCCATTCGGAATAGTCAAGATGCTAAACCTTGGCGAGATCACGGGCGAGAAAAAGAAAAGTCAGACAAAGGATATATGTGTGATCTTTCCCTTGCTTTTGAGACAGTGGCATCATAGGAATAAGTGGCAAAGTTTAACAGAACTGTATTTTACAATTTGCAATAATTTATATAATCCCCTATCTATAGATATACAATTCTCAAAGCACTCTTCAGTTTTGCGTGTTTTATATACAAAATGTTAATAGTAGTCTGCACTTTTCAAAGGGGAAAAAACTGTCAATTTTATGCTGTGGAGGTAACATTTCATTTTTGCCAACACTAGCAACTATGAAACAAAGCCCTCACTATTTTTCTTTAACATTTTAGAGTTATATGGCAGTCACAGGGTTCTGCTTAGTCTTTGATAATAGAAATAATGTCAGCTATGCACTTGATATGCACAAGTAGCATTTCCACAGAAGTTTTGCACTACTGACTATACTTGATCTTGATTGTGCTGATAAGGTAAATGACCTCCTATGCCCTTTTCTGATTAAAAATCCTGGCAGGACAGAAATATAAGAGTGCCAGCCCTCTGTCAGTATTATATTTCCTTTAATCTGCAACTTTCTATTTACTGACTTTTATTTATCTGATGTGTTGTCTTATGACAAGAGTTGCAGTTGTGAAACCTGCTTCCTGAAAGATAAAAGTCATCTGTTTCCCCCCTGAATCACTTCTGGATGATTGCTTTTCCCCCCAGTGATTCATATTTGGGGTAGAGCCATAAGTTCATGAAATAATGGAGGATTTTTGCTATTGTCTTATCTACTAATACACTTATTAATTTATTTTCAAGGGTCAGCATTTTATTTCAAATATTTAAAATATCTACTTGAGTAAAAAGCTCTTTAGATAACAAGTCTAAGACAAGCTGACAAAATATACCACATACTAAAGATATATTTTTTCCCTCAGTGTACCCCATACTAAAGGTAGATAGTCCAAAACAATGCTCTAAAAAATGTTTTTAAGTCTCTCCTCTGGTTGGGGCATTTCCCCCTTCATGGGCTTTCCTCTTCATGGGGGTGAGGCCTGGTTGGCCTCTTTCCCCCAATTCTAAGTGTTCAGCTGTTCCTATGGGCTACTCACACCACTGCTGCCACCATTGCGAGGTGGCTCTGGACTAGGGACTTGGTTTAGTACACTGGGGAGGGGTGACCTCCACATGGCATTGCAGGACCAACTGCTTCTGAGGCATAGCATAACCAAAAAGAAAATGGTTCGTTCCCAGTATCTGTTTTTTAGTATATTTCAGTATATGATTTTTAGTATATTTAAGCGGACGATGATTGACAACTAAAAATCTGTCAAATCTTCTTTGGCAAATTAGACAAACTGAAAGCTTCCAGAAAAGAGACCTACATCACCGTCCACATGTATGTATTTTGTTTAGTCTAAAATTCTCATTAGATATTTTTGAAAACCATGAAATCTATTCACTAGAGAAATTATCTTTAGTATTGATTTAATTAAAAAATATTTGTGTACTACAGCTTAGATACATTGTAATTACAGAATAATGAAACATTTATTCAAAATTAGAAATTATTTCCTTTCAGTTGCCTGCTTATTGTATGTAGCTAAATGGTTAAACCTAAGTTTAAAAATGAAGTAGTTATTTTTTTAAAAGCACTATGGCTCCAAAAACAGTCGATGCTTGATATTGCTAAACATGAGCATGTTGCATCTTTCATCTGACTTGCAGAAAAGTGAGTGATCTAATCTCACATCGTATCACTGTTACTAACTACAAAGTGATATTATTGTGTTATTGATACGTTAGCCTATTATTAATATTTTTCATCACAGGAAATAGAAAATTCAAACAATTAAATGATAATTTTCTTCTTTTTGCTGGTCATACCAACAATCATGTTGGACAAATGTTATTTGCCTTTTGCTTCATTCTACCTTAAAACACAATCCAAGAAGACAAGTTATTTTATAAATAAAGTCTAAGGATTCTTTGAATTTAAGAAGGACAGACAGAAAATCTATTCCTAATAGAAGCACACATCACTGTTGAGGTCAGACTAAGCAGGGATAATCAGTAGAAATAGCTTGAGACATATTTGCAGTCGTGGAAATTCCACAAAATATCATTATTTTAATGTCTGCACACAGAAGCCATGGATAATGTTTAAGCAATTGAACTCCATCCTGGCCTTTGATTCTTAGGAACAAAGATTTGAATCTGCTGTGTGTAGGATGGCAGAGGAAGGAGGAGACCAGAGGAGTACTGGAGTAAAGGAGTCGCGTGTACACCTAACAGGGTGCTTTTTGAGTTCCTCATGTGGGGATGTGTCTGCTGCATCGTTGTTCTCAGCACAGGGCCAGGTACATTCTTGGTTCCATAAAGGAGTTTAAAAAGTGTGGTAACTACAGGTTAGAGGTAAGTAAACAGTTCATTCATTCCCAATTTAAATAGTGAAGACCTGTGACAAGTCAGGGATATTTGGGAAATTACAAAAACAAGGACTACAATAAGAAATGAGAATATGGTGGATAGATTGGTGATGATGAGAAAGAATTAGAAAAAGAATAAAGAGCAACTGATAGATGAACAAAATATATTTTTACTTCATCAAACAAACATATCCTATTGCTTTTACTCTCCTGGTTCCATCTCTTCCTGTTTTTTCTATTATTATCCAGGGTTCTTCATATTGCACAATTCACTCTTTGCTATTCTCGTTGATAATGTCCCATCATAACCTGCCAGAATATTAGTGTGCCATAGTTTAGGCTACTTCTTCCAATTTTTTATGTGTAGGATACAAAGTTTTATTAAGAATGATGATTTCCCATAGTAATCTAAAAGATAAAAAAAGGAAATTGAAGATGCAAAGATTTATAATCTACCTTAAACACTGGAGAAATTATATTAAACCTCATTAACACACTTTGGGCATTTGCATTTTTTTACTGTTGTATCTAAGCAAAGAGATAAGATAGCATGAGCTTGAGGGAAGGAGCCATTAAGCAACAGAGAAACAACATAAAGGCTCCCCTTGTCTCTGTGTTTATTTGAGGTTTTTCATAATGCCGTGGTCTCCGAAGTGCTTTTCTTATCAAATTCTCTCTCCTCTTCATCAGTTTCGGAGTCCATGCACTTTGTCATCCGCATCATCATCCATTATCCATTTTTCTGCCAGACCAAGAAAACACTGAAGGATGAAAACACTTTCGCCTGACATTGGGAGAGCTAAATAACACACTGAACAAGCAGCTGTTCAGGGACTTTATTTCTTCCCGTTGTGTAAATGACTGCTGCCACGCTGTTTGGTAGATTGATAGAAAGATGAAGGGACGGAGTAGCCTACATTTCACCAACCTATTTCAAAGGTGACAAGACCTTCATGACCCTTGAAAGGACATTTCTATTTCTTCTCTTCCCGTTCATATATGAGACTGTTTAGATATTAGTGAAGAGAAATGTTGGAAATATTTAATGATACAAAATAAGCAATCTTAAAACTGTAACATATAGCTTAGAGACCCTGGATTATTCTGGTTTTGGTAGGTAGAAAAAAAAATTTTAATGCCATTTTTTTACATATTTTTTATGTCTTTTACATTATTGTGTATTCCCCATAAAATTACCACTACCAATTCACCCATGAACAATATTTTTATGAGGCGTAACCAAGAGGAGATGATTTGACCTAATTGAATGAGAATATAGATGTCATTTCTCTTAGAAATTTTTCAGTAGGAAAACATCACACTAAAACAAATGTGTTCAAATTTAACATTTTTAATCTTATTTACCCAAAATGAATAATACAAAAGAAAATCTTATAAGAGCACAATACTTGAGTTTGAGTTTGTCATGAAATATTTTATGAAAATTGTTAATTTTAAAATGAAAAGTGAAGGCCCCTGAAATTTAGACATTACCATATATTTGATGGATTGTTTGTAACTTCTTAGAAGATAATTTCATTTGAAAAACATAACTGTAACTGACCAAGAAAGAAATGGCAGATATTACTTTACTCCAATTTATAATCATATTAAAACAATTCTTTCTTACAGAGAGTCAGAGCAAAGTGACTGTTGAATAGTTCTTTCAGTTCAATAATAGCCTCTCCAGGAAACAACAAAAAAGACAAATCAATACACCAAAATGGTGCAAATAATTTTCGTTTGAATAGTAGGCAATACACAAAATGTCTGGATACTGACAGACTCTCAAGTTATTAAAGGAATTTTATGTCAAACAGTTTTTATTGTGTATCATTTGGATAGCACAAAAAAATTCAAAGGTGTAGTCAGTAAAGGAATATCAAATGTAATACAATTCAACTTTCAACCTGCTGCTTCTGATGTTTATATTAACGTAGCCTTTCTGAGAGAACATTGTTTGTTTTTATAAGCTAGATAAAGGAAAGACAAATATTGGAGTAAACTTAAGCTATAAACAAATCTTTTAATATTCTAATAACTGATGGAAGAGCTGCTTTCTAAAATTACTTTTATGGAAGCGACTGATATTCAGCACAGTTTTTACAGCCTTCTTCCCCAAAAGAGTGCAACAATAAAACAATTTAATTTTAAATTGTTGAGCCAAATGTCCTTGAAAAATATAAGTAAATGCATTCTAGTAAATTTACTAAAATTCTAGAAAACATTGAACATGATTTTGGAAACTTTTGATATATAATTCAGCAATTCATTTGTCTCAAATCTTTTACTCATTTATCTTTTAAGAAGACTAAAAACAAGATTCAATACAAATATTGACATCTCTTTTCCCTGCTGTGCTAAGTCAGAAGAATACATATTGAGGGTGAGTGGCAAAGAGTTGGGAGAGTGTGGGCTGGGGATTTACTACAGTAACAGCTGGCTTTTAACCTGTCTCCATTTTTTGTTACTGCTGTAAAATTGCAGACTGTTTTTTATTTTTTAATTGTAAAAGCAACTCATATATTAATGGTTTAGAGCCAGTACATTTAAATTATTTTGTCAAACTTGAACCTCTGGAACACTGTTAGAAGTTACATGTTAGTGACTAATTGAGCTCTCTCTCTCTCCCTTTTTATCCTCCTTTTATTCTTTTGTTCTGCTTTCTTTTTCTCTTCCTCCTTCCCCTTATACTTTTTTCCTTCATTCTCCTCCTCTTTCTTCTTCTGTCTCTGTCTCATTTGTCCTCACTCAAAACTCAGATGTGATGATCACAGAGCTACTAGAGTGATGCCGCTTAATACTTTTGTGACTCTAATCATGCCAGGTTCATCTAAATTCATGCACATTTTAAGTATATGGAATTCTTTGTTAGGTTTATTTTAGTCACATAAAAAGAGTTCAGGTTTTTTTTTTTTTAATTTCCAACTTCTAGGGTGAATGATTTCTCTCATCTTCCCTTTCATATATATATTCTCCCAAAGAAAACTAGCCTTGCACTATTCACATGTATCTCTTTGTTGTTCTTGCATTTTTTTAATACTCAGTGTCTATTACCAACCCAGTACAGAATCATCACTGCTTTTTAGAAATGTGCTTTACTTCCTTTACATCATTCAACATTATAGAATCATCTTCAATGTTTATTTTCAAATGATAGCAACAGTTGAGAGTAAAAATCTATTTCTGCCAAAATCTACTTTAGCTGCAAAGCCAAAACATATTTTTGCTCCATATACTTCTAGTTATCACTCCATTGTGCTGATCTAATCGAGTTTGTTTTCTTCCATCCCTCTTGTTGCTGTATCATTTTACAGTTTGACTTGAGGTTGTTTCATTATAATGCATTTATACTTCCCCTTTCCTTTTTGATATTTTATTTAGATAATACATATTATTTATACACCTAAGTAAAACCTTAGTTCCAAAGTGCCTTCAAATTTCTTTAAGAAAGAGATATGAAAAATGTGTATGTACATTGCATGTTTTATTTGTGTGTATATGATTCAGGATACCACCAAATAATGTTAAGAAAAAGAAAAAGAGTTTGATGGTTAAAATTTAACTGGGAAAACCAATTTATTCTCTTCATTAACTTGTGATATGTTGGAAGACAACTCTCCATGGTTCTCTTTTATTTCTGTATATCTTGCAAACAGGGACACTGCCCAGACTATCGTTTAAAGAATATCTGTATAGAGAACAGTCTTGGATGATGGAGTTCATGTCTCCATCTAAAGCAGTTAACATTTTCTTATAGCCCAGAAAGATGGACGTAGTTTTCTCCTATGGAGGAAAGAGTGGGCATGTTTATTATACAGTATAAAATATTCAATTTTTTTTAAACTAGAGGTTCCTCTCCTACTAGGCAGGGATCAGATGGCCAAAATCATGTAATTTAATAAGAATCAAGGCTCAGAAAAAAAGAGGTTTAAATGCTAATACTTTGGTATTGCTATTGTAATAAATTAACCTTTCTCTTTGTCCCAGGAGTTTTATGTCACCTGCCAGTATGCATGAGGCTTGGCATGTTAACTGTTATCTTTCAGATTTTTTGGTGACATAGGTGATATTCTTAGAGCAACAGAGTTTTCTGGATGAGTAAAGATAAGGATCTTGTGGTCTGGTGAATGGGATTTGACTAAAATCCATGAGAATCAGTAGAGAAGTTGACAAAATTTTATGTATGGGTAAGAAATGGTCCTCTACTTGGTCTATTGATGAGGAGGAATTGGAAAGAAACTGTAAGATGAGCTCCAAGAATCAAATTCGAATACCAATGCCCAAACTCTGCTAGGGTGTGGCTAACCCTAGGAACAAGGGGTTGGAATAGGACTTCCTCACTAATTTCACAGTCATCTTGAGGTCCACACCCTTGCAACAAGTGGTACCAAGATTTGTTTGAGGGTAGGGGGATGTCAGATGTTTTTGACTTTTATATCTTTGCACTTCCTTTGGCCTATTATACTAGCCTTAAATTCATTTGGTCTCTCAGGGTTTTTCATAGTGGGCACTGGCTTTTGTATGTGATCTTTGGCACTCTTGGGGAATTCCATAAGAGAGAGAGGTTTCTATGGAATATAATAAACCATCATTAATTATTTGTGTTCTTATTGCTTAGATTGGGTTTAATAATACTGATGAAGTAACACACCAGAAATTAAGAGACTGACCCAAAGAAAAATAAATTGATTTAATCAACTTTCCTACTCTGGAAATAACACAAATGTAAGTTAGCAGATAAGAAAGAACTAAAACAGTGCAAAATTATGCTTATAACTACAGCAGATGCCCTCGGTTAAGCTGGACACCTAAAAACAGAACACTGCTATCCCAAAAAATAGAACATTGCTATACAGCGAAATGTAAATTAGTCAAGCAAACCTCACGGGCCCAGTCAGAAAACAGTGTGACTCTGAGATACATTAGTCCAAGGATGCTGGGAAAGATCAAGAAGGAAACTCTCTAATTTTAATGGTTCTATTGGACAGAAGCACCCTAGTCGCCACGAAATATGTCTGAGGTTGAGGAGGAAAAGCTTAGGTAAGGTTCATATTATAGAAGTTTCACAGTGCGGAAGAAAGGGAAGATAATATTATCTGTGGGTGGGATTCTGTACCATTTTTGTTGTATATACACCAGAATGAAGAGTAAGAATTGATATGTTGTTATAGCCTTATATTTCCCTGTGCTATAAATGTGGGGATTCTCCTGGTGGATAAAAGTGACATGAATTTCATTGGGAGTATCCTCAAATACATGTGTGCACACACACACATTACACACCACACACACACATATAGATCACCCTCCTTGTTGGTCAGATTGAATATTTGCATCATTTATCTTGGCCTCCAACTATGGACTCTGGAGTTAAAATTCTCATTTATCATCTGTTATTATTGCATTCATTATTTGTGGATTAAAAAGCCTAATTATTGACAAAAAATATACAAAGATATTCTTAAAAATCAACACTTTAACAGCTTAAATGAAAATACATTTTTAATCTTGTCATTGAACATGTGAAAGAAAATGAATATGTGAGGCACAATTTGAAAAAATGAAGCTTTAGATTATTTAGGTTTATTATGAGAGAATTCTCTCCTTGGTTGTTGACATAAAGTAAGGGTTGCTATATCAAGGACAAATTATTGGCTTTTTAAAAAGCTACACTATTTAAAAGTTTGCCATGCCCAACTCTTAAATAAAAGAAAAACAAAACAGTAACAAAACACTCTAGTGCTCCAATTTTAGGTACTAGAAATCAAGTTCCCCTGCAGATAACTGGCGGCACTGACGACTGACGTGTGTGTGTGTGCGTGCGTACGTGCGTGTGTGTGTGCGCGCGCGCGCGCGCGCGCGCGCGCGCATGGGTTTTTCAGACCCTGAGTTATGAGAGCAAGGGTTGTTTCTTGCATAAGACTTATAAAAAGATGAAAGCCTGGGGTATTCTACCCTGTATGGTCTATTGAAGCAAAATTGCCTCAAACAGTTCTCCAATCCCAATTCCATGGCTTGTAGAAATCTTATGTCCTCATCCAAGGTTTAAATCTCTGATGATACTAATGTCCACATGTTTTTGTGAATGTGTGTTTGTGAATGGTTCTACTTCACTCCTCTGTCTTCATTTCTTATAACCATGCATTGTATGTATCTTATACATAATCAAAACATAAATTTCCTCAAAGTTTTCACAAGAAATTAGTTATGCCAGACATTTCATAAATTTCACTTGAACATCAATGAATATTTGGAGTGAAGAATCATATTATGTGTATCTCCCTACCAATATTATCACACCTCCTTCCCCTTCACTACCCTTCATCCACATCCCCTTGAAAAAAATTATTTTCCTGTTACAAATAGATATTCTTCTCTCTCCACATTATACTTCCCAAACTGTATACCCCAGATATGAAGAACTCAATGGACTGTAGGAGATGGACTTGCCTGTGATTACATTAAATTACATAATTTGGACATTTTCATCATAGATTCACAGAGAAATCTCTTTTCTTTAAAAATTTCTCCTTAAAAACATATCTAAACTTCCTTCTTTGTTAGTTCATTTTGTGAAAACATTTACATATATACCCACCAACTCTGGAAAAGTCTTTTGAAATTTGGGAAGGGTTACAAAGTATAGCGTAATATTGTAAAACACATATTTTTTTAAATTTTCATAAAAATTACTATGACATATAATTTTTAAATAATTTAATGAGTCTGGAAATTTAGATGTTTAGCTACTGCCATGATATTTGGAGTTGCTCCAGCAGATGTTTGTCAAAGTGACTGATTTGACTTCAACCTATACTACAAATCTATGGCAATAAAAACAGCATGATATTGAATAAAAATAGACACACAGACCAATGAAAAGAATTAAGAGACCAGAAATAAACCCACAGAAATATGGGCAATTATTTGTGACAAAGGAGCCAAGAACATATATGGAGAAAAGAAAGTCTACTCAGCAAATGATATCGGGGAAACTGGGTAACCACATGCAAAAGAATGAAACTAGACCACAATTTCACACCACACATACAAATTAGCTCATAATGGATTCAATTCAGAAATACATAGAAGAAAATATAGCCAATACACTCTATGACACTAGCTTGATCAACTCTTTTGGGGACTGCAATGCTTACTGACTACAATAAGAAGGGTAACAAATGCAAATATAAGTAAGTGGTATGACATTAAACTAAAATTTTCTGCAGAGTAAAAGTAACTATTGTTGAAATGAAAAGGAACTCTACTGTATGGGAGAAAATATTTGCATGTCATATGTGTGTGTATATATATATGTGTGTATATATATATATATATGTGTGTGTATATATGTCAAGGGGATAATATAAGAAGATCTACAAAGAACTCAGACAGCTCAACAGCAACGACAGAAAAACCCAATCAAAAAAGAGGCAGAAGAACTAAATAGACAATTATTCAAAGAAGACATACAGATGGCCAAAAGGCACGTGAGAAAGTCTTCATCTTCACTATCATCAGGGAAATAAACTCAAAAACAATGAGATACAATCTCAGTTGTGAGAATGGCCATAACAAAGACTAGAAACAAGTTTTGGTGAGGGTGTGGAGAACATGGAAAACTTGTACATCGTTGATAGGAATGTGGACTAGTCTAGTTTCTATGGAAAACAGTATGGAAGTTCCTCAAATTAGAATCTATTATATGATACAACAGTTCCACCCCTAGGTATTTACCCAAAGAACTAAAAAAAAAACACTAATTCAAAGGGATATATGCACTCCTATGTTCATCACAACACTAGTTACAATAGGCAGGTTATGGAAACAAACTAAGTGCCAAAATGACAGACAAGTAGAATAAAAACGTGTGTGTGTGTAATGGAATACTTCTCAGCTATAAAATACACATCTCCCATTTATAACAATAAGGGTGGAGTTGGAGGGTATCATCCTATATGAGATAAGTCAGATACAGAAGACAAATACCTGATGTTCTCTCTCATATGTGGAATATAGAAAAACAAAACAGAAGGAAAAATAAAACCAAACCAAAAGAAATCCTACAAATCTTACTATGGAGTTGAGGCTACTAGAAGTGGTACTGTTTTCCATAGTAGGGAGCAAATTGTGGAGGGGCACAGTGGACGATATAAAGGAGGACTGTGGATGCCTTGGAGGTAGATATGATACGGTAGCGTACATCTGAAGAGGTGTAACTAACTCTATACCTCTGAATCTTATAGTGCTATAAAACAGTGGTACCTCAAAAAAAAAAAAGAAGAAGAAGATGATGATGATTATGGGAGGCACATGGTAAGCAAGCCACTGGGTCATTGACTGCTCAGAGCTGAACACAAAGAAAACATTGACAGCAATATGAGGGAAAAGATGATATTCTGGATGAACAAGCCAGTGAAAGTAAATCTTCCTGCAAAGGTCAAAATAAATATAATGAATGATTTCTTTTCCTTTTTCAAAGGCTACGCTAAAGATATTACAGCAGGAAACATGAAGAAAATAACAAAAAAATAACTTATCGACAAGAAAAACACCATTTTGAAAGTCTGTTAAATTCAGTCTTAAACATAATTCCTGCAGAAGATCCATAATGAGAGAATTAGACATTTTTGAAATTGAAATATTCTGATATCCTATTTGAACATTTTTTGGCCCAGTTGGGTCATTCTCTCTCTCTCCTGCTCTCTATGTTTTCTGGAAGAGTTTATGTAATATTGGAAACATTTATGATCATTTTGGTTAATGTTTGAATTGTTCATTAAAAAAGAAGCAAGTCCTTTATTTGCTGAGCGCAATATCTCACTTCTATGACAACATAAAATGGTAATAAAGGGTTCAAATTTAGTATTATTTCAACTAAAATACTTTAAAAAACATTCTATTAAGGAACTTAAAAATATTTCAATCATGGTTTTAGATGAAGCTAATATATACGTAAACATTCCTGTTTACAAGTTCTTTCTTCTATGAGATTTTATCAAAATATTTCATTAATCAGAAAGTATTTCTTGAGTGTTCAGTATGGGTTTGACACCTTATTAAGCAATAGAAATGAGGTTAGAAAAATATTTGATATCATTTTGATCTTCTGGGAATAATATTGACTTGAAAATGTGTGTCATATAATTTCTAAAAATTAAAGTGTTGCTAGACAATATAATACTTAATAATGCATAGCAATTTCCAGGATAACTGTTAGAAACTATAAGTGCTGTAGGAATTCAATTAATGCTGGAACATTTAGGCAAATAATTGTGGATTAAGTGGATGGAGAATTGGGCCTCAAAAAATGGAGGGGAGTAAGCAGGAGAGGCGGCATTGAGAGAAAGGATAGATTAGTAGTAATTTACCTTATTTTTCACTTAAAAATAATGTAATTGCATATCTATGCAGTTATGTTTCCTGAAAAACCCCTTAACTTGCATGTTATTAGAAAAATCGAAAAATGAATGGATTGCTGAAACTGTTTTTTATTTAAAATTTAATATACAATAGATTTCCTAAATAGGTTATTTTATCAGAGTATCAATTATGTATAATTCCTAATGTATTGAGATTTGTTTTAACCAAACAACATTAAACATGAAGCCACCTGTCAAATAATTTTATAAATCTTCTTTTATCTCTTAAAATTTTTAAACTGCATGCATTTCAACCTTTATTCCTAATTCCAACTATATTTTGTTAAAAATATTCTTATATTAAAAAATAAAATTAATAGGAATGCAGCCTATGGATTATAAAAATTCAAACAGCCTCTTATTAGTGAATATCTCTAGGGACTATTTGCAGTGCAACTAAACTTTAAAGCCTTTATTTCCTGCCACCCTTCATTTAGCTTGCAGTGCTAATACATGGCTAGATAAAAAGTACTGCAAAATTGCTATGGAAAATAAAGAAGGGTATAATATTTTTCACACATTCAAGGTGGAGAAAGGAGAGATCCTAATTCTTACCTGCAGTGTTTTCTTGCTATGTTGACAGTCAAGCTGACTGAAGGTGACTTATTCCCCACTATCCTTGAAAGTAACTATTTTTGACTGTAACAGTTGAGAATGTGACTGTATTGCTGGACTATTGCAGGGAAAACTCCCATAAAGAGAAAAGCTATGAGGAGAAATAAATGGAAGTTTTGTAGCTCTGACTTAACATTTCTCTAAAATTAGAGTTAGAATAACTGTAGTGTATTTACCTTTGATTAAGAGCAGGTTACTTTCCTTTCATAAAATAGATTTTATTTTAAAGGAAAGTTTAGATTTAAAGTAAAATTGAGACAGAGAGTTTGCCTATATTCTACTTCCTATTTCACCAAATATTAACATTTTACTTTAGCATGATAGATTTCTGACACCTAATGAACCAATATTGACCATATTGTTGACTGAAGTCCATAATTATTCAGACTCCATTAGTTTTCACCTACGATTTTTTTTCTGTGCCAGCCCACTACCCACAGTACTACAGTAGATTTAGTTGTCACAGTTACATTAGATTTAGACTCTTTTTGGCTATGAAGTCACCTCTTTATTTGATATATAACACTAAATTTGTTTGATTGATTTGTTGTTTTATTGATGTTTCATATGTTAGTGTTTTCTCTTTGCTCTGCTTGATCTTCGCTTCATTTTTGTCTTACCCCTTTTTGTATTCCCCAATTTGAATTGCACATTTTCTATGATTCCATTTTACCTACAATAGGAATATCAATTATACTTTTTGAGAGTATATTAGTCATTGCTCTAGAGTTTGAAGTATAAGTTTACAATTATTTTAAGCCCATGTTCAAATAATACTGTGTCTTTCCTGGGCAATGCAAGTACTTTTTAATTGAGCATTGCCAAATCCATCCCTCTCTAGCCTTTATAAAATTGTTGACATTCATTTCACTTAAGCATATGCTATTATCACCCAATACATTGTTTCTACTCTCTTTTAAAGAAATGCTCATCTTTTAGGGCAATTAAAAAGAAGAAAAACTTAAAAATTATACTTTATTATCTTTATTCCTTCTCTACAGTTCGTTTTTATGTTAATCTGACTTTCTGACTTTTGTCATTTTTTTCTCTTCTGAAGAAATTCTCTTAGCATGTCTTGAGTAGCCGACACAGGGATGGAAAGTTTTCTTGGTTCCTCATCTGAGAACTTGGTGAATTACTATAGGTAAAGCCTACGCACATCCGGTTGCCCCTAATTAATGTGGCTTGTAGTAGTTCTTGCTTTCAAATGGTTCTCACCTCTCACACTCAATCTCAAGCAATTTGTCACATTTTCCATTATTCCTACTGCTTTATGGTTTCCTCTTCAAGTAAGCAGATCTCATCTCTTCCCCTTGTTTCTCCAAATTTTGGGGCCACTGGCTGCCTTGCAACTAGAGTTCTTTGACATGTATACGAAGAGTTGTTTGGTTTTCAGTTTGTCCAGATTTTCGCTGGTTGAAAGAGGGGCAGTTAATGCCTTTTAAGGTTTTTATATGTCAAAGTTAAAACTGAAAGCCCCTTCCATTACTATTTAATATTTTTTTCTTTTATGTGTACTGTAGTTAAAAAACTACAGTATTGCATGCATGTATGTACAAGGCAAAATAATTATTAATTAAATAAATCAAGTAAAGTATCAGATTTTTTTTTAGAGAATGATATGAATTTAATTTTTAGTTAAAAAAAAAACACCTAAAATTTGACTCATTCAAAGGCCATGGCTAATATAGATGTAAATAAACTAGTTAGAATTTATAGCTATATTGCTAAATAGACCTTGTTATATTTGTTGTTTAGCATAACATTACCAGGAAACTGAATGAGCAGTTCCTACCCCCCTCAAGAAGTTGTTAAGCTCTCCCTTTCAGGGATCTAAGAGGATTTTGTTTATACCTTTATTATTGCACTCAAATCAATCTACTGTAATTATCTGTTTGTGTATATCTCCCCTATGAGAATAAGTTCTTTGAAGGCATGGTTTGCATGTCCTACTTATTTTGGTATTTCCAGCACTTACCTTATTTCCTGGCCCATTGTAAGTACTCAAGAAATGTCTCTTAATTGATTGAATGAATAAATTAATGAATTGAAAAATGTTTTCCATATCATCATACTGTGAGAGTGATTGGGAAATTTTCATGCAAAATTCTAATATGTTTGTATTATTTTGGTTTGTCTAATTTGAATGTTGTCTACTGAAATGTTGTTATGATTAATACTGTTTCTTACTTTACCACAGCTATTTCCCGACTATCAAAATGTTTATTATTTCTCTAAGATATAAAGCATATACTGTTAGGAAAAGACATATTATATTCTCAGATACCTGATTAATTTTATGAATGCTAACATTATTTGTGTGTGTTAGTATAGCTGTGACATCTTTGTTAGTAGCACTTTCTTTTTTTTAGTCACATCAGTGGTATTTAAATCTCTCTGTATCTTCTGAATGGAAAAGTAGCAAAAAAAAACTTTGCTTCCCTCACAACTGAGGTATCATGGAGGGCATATGGTATCGAGCAGAGGACTGGGATCAGCAAGAGATCCCAGTGTTCCTCAAGAGGAGCTTCATTCATTATCTCTGGCTATAGTATAGTACTTTGACATACTTGATATTGTTCACATTTGATATGAACAAATTTATCTTTCAATGGCAAATTGTGTTAAAAGTTTATAAGACTAATGGATGATAGCTTTAATGCTAATTTGCAAATACAAAATAATTATCATAGAAAGAGGATTTCAAAAATCTTTGCACATTTTTGAATTAATATTACTAATACATAGGTGTATTAACATTTCCATGTGCATGTTCCTTCACTTGGAATCTCACCTTATCCAGAAAAATGCTTGGTGAAGACAATGTCCTGTCCAAGGGGGCTGTATACATTTCCTAGGACTGCCTTAACAAACTGCCACAAATTTGGTGACTTAAAATAATTTATTCTGTCACAGTTATGGGAACTTGAAATCAAATGTAGACACGGTCATATTGTCTTGAAGTTTCTAGGAGAAGATTCTTCTTTGCCTCTTCCTGATGTTTGATGAGTACTGATATTCTTTGACTTGAAAATGCATCACTCTGATCTCTCTCTCCTTGGTTATATGTGTATTTCTTTATCCAAATTTCCTTCTTCTTATAAAGATATCAAATATATTAGAGTTAGGGACTACTCTAATCCAATATGATCTCATCTTAACTTGATTATAACTGCAAAGATCCTATTTTCACATTTGCATAAGTTCATATTCACATTTTCAGATGAACATGAACTTGGGGTACATGCCATTCAATTTAGTAAAGGAAGTTAGATAAATCCAGCATTTAATGGCACCAGGCTCGCTTGGTAGCTTGATAGAAACTTTTACAACTGAGTACTATTTCCTCAAAAGAAAAAATATATTGTAACCAGAGTGATTATGATTTCACAGTCATTTCAACAATCTGGTTTACTTTGCTTCAAGCACCAGAACACATGAAAACTCGGCCTGAATTCTTCTCTTGGATATCAATGTCAAAGTTCATTTTACCATTTTTTTTTTCCAGACTCACAATGAGATTCCAGACTCAATTTGATGGATTGGTACTTTCTTTAGCTATGCTAATCAATTCTTTCAGTTGCCTTATGATTTTCCCACCTTCGGATTAGTGAGTCTATTTTGTCTCTTTACTGGAGTCAATTTTTTTTTTCAAAACTTATTTTTCAGATAATTCCATTTCCCTTGGTAGGATGGGTAACAGTAGAGTTGGTGGCTACCATATTT
This sequence comes from Scalopus aquaticus, assembly GCA_004024925.1. Classification (NCBI taxonomy): domain Eukaryota; kingdom Metazoa; phylum Chordata; class Mammalia; order Eulipotyphla; family Talpidae; genus Scalopus; species Scalopus aquaticus. The sequence goes on along the minus strand of PVIJ01010915.1, from coordinate 33,564 downwards.
AGCTACTTACTGCCGTAATCACCACAAAAGTAACAAAATATTATGAGAACTTATGTCTACAGAATATATTACATTTAAGTATAGGTGTGTCGCATGAAATAATAACAAACAAAATAAGCAATCAAGTATTGTTTCCTTTTTTTAAAATATGAAGAAACTAAAACTGTAATTTAAGTAAGATTTCTTAGCTAGTGAAGGGATACAATCAGATTTGTCTCTATAACTGATATTATTCTATCTTCATGCTTATAACCCCAATGAAACTAGAAAACAGTACTGTATATACTAGGATGATTAGTGAGATTCTCTTTCTTTGTTTTTTCTCTGATTATTAAACAACAAATTATTTTGAAATGATTATACATGTTTACCTACAAAATCATTTTTACACTGTAGTTTATTTGATGGCACTTTTCTTGGGGAATATTTTCTGTTATGGTATGTTTTAATCATCTCTGGGAAACACAGATCTGCAAGCTTCCAAACAGTATCTACCCTAGTTTTCTCATTCTCTATTTTTTTTTTTTTTTAATATTTATTTTTTATTTATACATACAAGCTGGGGTACAGGCCAGAGGCGTGGGGCAGCGAGAGGGTTCACCAGAGACAGAGCGGGGAGCAGAACAGGCAGATCAGAAATACACTGCTGAGGGGAGCAGCGGGCGAGGCAGGAGAGGTCTGCCGCACCATGTGGGATTCTCCCCGGCCGGGCGTCGAACTCGCGTCACCGCTGCCGACAGCTCCACAGCGCAGTGCTTAACCGCTGCGCCACCGGGGAGGTCCTCATTCTCTATTCTTGCCATAACTTCTTCACCGACAATATTTTTGGTTACCAAAATATTGTGTTTCATTCATATTCAATAAGTTCCCATATTCAACTCCAGTGACTACACATAGAATGAGGAGTTAGTAAGTGGTGAGAACTGAGTTTTATTAAACACTGTCCCGCTCCAATAGTCTGAGTATTAATACAGTAAAAATAGCTGTTAGAAAGAACCCACTTATAATTATGTTATCTGCAGAGGGTAACATGGTAATGAATCAATGGATGTAGATATATCTATTAACCAAAATTGTTTCAATTAGTTTGCTGATGAACTGACTCACCCCAATTAAGGGGTGAGTTAAGTATACTGAGCAGTGCAGGTGTTGGCATTGGAAGGGTTGGTGCAGGTGCCGGCTTTTAGTAGTGTTAGCTTTGGAAAAACCTGAACCTCCTACAAAAAGAACATGTAAATTAGAGTTGGGATGTTGTTTAGGCAGGAGAGTATATTAATTTCCTAGTACAATTGTAGCAAAAATCACAAGCTGTGTGGCTAGAAACAGTTGTTCTCACTGTTCTGGAGGCCAGATGTCTGAAGTCAATAGATTTGCATTGTGTGTGGCAGAACCACTCTCTGTTTTTTCACAAAGGCTCTTGGAGAGAATTATTTCTTGTCTTTCAGTTTCTGGTGGGTCTAGGAGTTTCTTAGCTTCGATAACTTCATAACTTCAGTCTCTGTCTCCATTTTTCAAATGGCTTTCTCCTTTTCTCTCAAGTGTCTCTCTTTGTGTGTCACATAAGAACACTTGTCATTGGATTTTGGGGTCACAGATAATCCAAGACTATCTCATCATATATCTTTAATTTAGTTATTATATCTGCAAAGGCATTTTATTTCAAATAAGGTGACATTTCCAGGTTCTAGGGATTAGGACATGGATATAACTTTTCAGAGGTCAAGTACAAAGGGTAAGGGTAAGGGTAACACATTTCATTTAATTCTATTTTTTTCCCTAAGGCCAACTATGTCTCAATAGCTATGAAATATTCAGAGCTATGAAATATTCAGGCAAAACGTGGGTCTCCCTGGTGGCACAGTGACTAAGCGCTGTGGAGCTGTCAACAGCGGGGATGCGAGTTCGACGCCTGGCCTGGGAGATTCCCACATGACACAGCAGACCTCTCCTGCCTCACCCGCTGCTGCCCTCGGCAGTGTGTTTCCATTGATCTGCCTGTTCTCCTCCCCATTCTGTCTCTGTCTCTGAACCCTCTCACCGCCCCATGCCTCTGGCCTGAACCCCAGTGTGTATGCATAAATAACTAAATCTTTCAAAAAAAAAATTCAGACAAAATGGAAATGATGATTTGAACTAATCAATCAAATTGGACTTATCAGTGCAATCCTTGGGCTTTCAATTGTGTAAGGAGAAGAAATATGAACAATGTAAGATCTCTTAGGAAAGAAAATTAGTATTTAAAGACTAGATTATCAATATCATCTAATGTAGCATTTACATGGTACTAATGCTCATTTTGTCCCTTCTTTTATAAAAATATATATGGGAATATACTTTGTATAGTTCCAGTTTCACATCCACTTGTCATGATTTTTGACACAACCAACACTGTCACAAACTTGTGGAACATCAATTAATTTTTCATTATGTCTATATGGTATTCTTAAAGACTTGTTTTCTTTCATTTATTTAAGTTTTGCTGAATGTTACAGAGAAAAGTATTCTTAGGTTCCTGATGTCACTTTTTATTTTCTTTATATTTGTTGGTTTATTGTAGTTCCATGTCCCAGTGGTCAATTAATATTTCTTGTATGAATAAATATTGCGAAGTAAGCTGTGACTCAGGGTCACTTAGGTTGTTCATGGTAAAAATGCATCTGTATTATTTCAGTTCTATTACTCTGATTGTTAAGTAACAAAGTGAGTGTAACATTATTATATTGTCAAAGTGTTTAAGTGCAGTAACAATTGGTGAAGTATAAAAGAATAATTAATAATTCATTTTGAGGATGTGGCAGATGATAATAAACTTAACAAATATTTATTGATTTATATTCCAAACAATGTATCATGTTAGAATCCCTTAAGGGAAATGGTGAAAAGAAACCAAAGAGTTTGTGTGATGACAGATTATAAAGATGATTCCTAATGATCCTTGCCTTCTAGATTCACATCGTGTAATCCCTTCCCACATTTTTTCTGTGAATGACTAAATGTGTTAGAAGTTTTTTTTTTTTTTTTTTTTTTTTTTTTTTTTTGCTGTTGTTAGGCTGTTAAGCTATAAAAGACTGTGGCTTGCATTTTTTGTTGACCCTCGCTCTCTTGCCTCTCCTCTCCTCTCTTCCCTCTCACCTTTTCCCTCTTAACCCCACTTCCAGCATCCCAGCTTTCCTAAATGAAACAAGAGCCTTTGCCATGATTGCCAACAAATGGTGAAGAATTGAGACCTTAACTAGTGAGGAAGTAAGGTAAATGTACTCTTCAGTCCAGGTAATGACTTCAGATGACTGGATACCTAACTGACAGCAGCGCTGAAAACCCCGCGAGACATACTGAGCTACGCCTACCAGCTAAAACACTAGCGGATGCTGGGTCCTCAAACACTGGGTGAGATAAATGTTTCAAACTGCTAAGTTTGGGATAACTTGTTAGGCAGCAATAAATAGCTAATAGAGTTTTCAAATTAAGGGAAAGACAGTTTTGAATGGGTAATACATACTCACATAACAAGATAACTACCTCTAGCAGCATAAACACTAGGTTCTAAGTGAGTGGCATGCAAAATAAGTCCAGAGGAGAGAAATATGATGTTCAGCTTTATTGGTAGGGAAGGCTTTGTAAAGAGGAAAGAATTGAACCAGGTAAGATTTGCATAGATCTTCTAAAATGTGTGCATAAATCAATGCACACCAGATAGATGTGATTTTTATGTATGCCTTGTAGAAACCAGTCTCATTACTTTATTGTTGAAGCACAGTAATCTATGCAATCTTTCATGAATTCCCCCAGGTAATTAGTTTCCTGGAATATTGCTGGGTGGCATATTCAACTTTTCCTACTTTGTAGCACTCTGGGAAATATGTGAATTATAGGACACATAGTACTGCCAGAAAGTTATGCTAACAGGTTTAATTTACAGAAAATATATAACATATATAGTACCACATTAAGAATGCAGATTGTATATAGACACTGAGAACTCCACAGGGACTGTAGGCAGCCTACCTATTGGATTTGCTTTTTGCGCTTAATGCTGCCTTCCTTTTCTTGCATGGAGACAGGAAGTTTTCAGGTTCAGTGTTCCTGGCTTTTCTGGAGTGTTAACTGATCATGCAGATTCTTGGAAGAGGCTGAAATTTCCCTTTTAACTTTTCTTGAATTGAAATACCACCTTTCTCACATACTGAGCCAATCATGCTGGTTTTGTCGTCTAGGTAATATCAGTCTGTGATCTCCCCACACCTGGGACAGCCTGCTCAGCTCCAGCTGTAGCCTGTGCAGCAAGGCTTATACTCAAACCTGAGGGTCCTATGGCTGGAAGATCATTAGGAGCTTCTAACCTTCTGCCGGGGTTTAGAGAGGAGACAGCTATGGGGCAAGTGGGGTGTAATGTTAGTCCTTTCCTTTGAAAATACCTATCTACATTTTCATTCTCTAGGTCCCTTTCTCTTATGGCCAGAAAATTGATCTGGGATCCAAGTAGATCCTGTAGGAACCACTCTTCTTACGGGAGGTTCTTTGACTTGTAGTGAAATATTGATACATTTTATTGGGTTCATAGGTAAAACTCATGTTAGATGGAAATTAGGAGAAAATTTCAGGACTCACTAACAAAACCCTGTATAGATGAATTTCTCTAAGATATATTTAGAATAACTGAAGCGTACATTGTTAATTAGATGTACTACACATGATTATTATTATTATTATTTAAAGATTTATTTTATATATTTATGCATACAAGAGCTAGGATGTACGCGAGAGATGCAGGGGTGAGAGTATTCACCAGAGACACAGTGGGGAGCAGAACAGATCTACTGAAATACACTGCTGAGTGGACCAGTGGGCAAGACAGAAGTCTGCTGCACCATGTGGGTTTGCTCCTTGACTGGGGATCAAACTCATGCTGCAGTGACTGGTGCAGTGGCTAGGATAGCTTGATAGCGTTGAGACGTAACCCCTGCACCACCATGGAGGCACTAATACTACATAGGCAATATGGGCACCTAAAGTAGATATTTAAAGTAAATGCTGTAAAACTGAGTAATATTTTCTTTATCAATGTTCAGTCATTTTTCTGATTTATTGAATCCTTCAGTTTTGATACTGAAAGTGCACAGTAAGCTGGAGGTCCTCATCTCCCTCACTGCTGTTTAGTTCATTGGTGAATCATCTGATTAGTCTATATAGTCGTCTCTCTAACTGTGCTGCTGTTTAAGAGAAACAGGAGAGAGAAAAAGAGAGAGGAACAGACAAAGGGAGAGTGAGAGCAAAGGCATCTTTAAAATATGAAAGGAAAAAAAAAAACATCGATGGGAAGATTGGGCAACATTTGAAATAGATATCTATTAAACAATGCAATACTCCACAAACCAAGTTCCATCAGAATTCACAGAGATAATTGAGTAAACGTTTTCTCACTGTCATAGTCACTATTTACTGGAAACTGTTAAGAATTAATCAGTACCATCAGTGTTTTGGGGAAAATTTTAGAGACACATTCGACATACTGAAAAATCTTTTCACTCTTTAGAGTTTTTCCAATGTCACCATTCAAAGGCAGGGGCAAAAGCAGCATCTTGTTACAGTCAGAAAGGGAGGCTCTTCTGTCTTTTCTTTGCAGCTTCATACCCAAGCTCTTAAAACCTTTAATCCCACTTTTCCATTCTATGATATATGGCATTTCATTTCTATTGCTCAGGGAATTTCGCAGGAATTAACCACATAGCAAGGGGAAAAAATACTAATGGGATACTGTAGCACAAAATTTTCTGTTTAGCAAAAAATCTAGTTGGCTTCTCTATTTGTCTGTGTGGTTGTCGTTCACTTGGCTCACTGCTTTGCGGCTGGGGTTTGTCATCCTGGCTCCTGGCCAGGGCACTCATTACCTCTGTTAGGCATCCTGTGTACATCCTGGGAAATACTAATGCCCCGGCTTCTTTGTGTGTCTTTGTCCATACGGCAGCACTCGGTATAGAATAATTTATAGCAGGTGAAGAGAGAGAAAATCTTCCCACATCTTTCAAAAATGAAATTAGTATACTGTGGGAGAAAAAAACTTGATACTGTTCTAATATGTGTTCTTGACAATTGGTCTTTTCATGAAAGATATTTTAGAAGTGCTTTGAATCTGCCATCCATTTCCATTTTTCACTTGCTAGTCTTTTATTTCTTTCATCTATATACTCCCTTTCCCACAGCTTTCCTACTTCTCCATCACCCATCCTGTTTCTTTCAGAGACAGCGCCTTCTCTAGATCTCTCTCTCTCTCTCTCTCTCTCTCTCTCTCTCTCTCTCTCTCTCTCCACATATATATATATATATATAAATTTCATTTTAATAGGACTATGTCAAGAAACTTAAGCTCCTGATCAGGTATGGCTCAATATTACAATCAAAAGAGATAGCTCTAGATTAAATGCTCTGCTTTTTCAAACAGCATAGTATTCTCCTAGGATGATTATGACATGCACAGTGATAGTTTCTGTTTATGTATACCTATCAGATTTCATGCACTTGCAATGACTAAATTAGGCCTTCTGCATGCAAAAACACAAGCATCATTTTTAATGTCATGTCAACTAGAAAGGCCAAATGCTGTTTCAGATCACTTAAATAGCTTAATAAATAGATATCAGGACACATTACATAAAATTCTCCCTATCCAGTAACCTCGTCTTTGTCAAAGAGGTCAAAAAGTTTTTAGTTTTATAAATGTCCCTAAATTTGATGGAAAATAAGAAAAGCATCAACATGCCTTTGGATTGTTAAGCTGTTCTGTTATTGGTTGAAGCCTTTCACACATTATTTTTTGCTCAAGATTCAATTAAGGTCTTTACGTACACCTTTACTATTTCCTGACATGACTAGGTAATTAACATATTTTTTTAGCTGAGCACAATATGAGAAAAGATGTGTATTGTATATTTTGAATTTTCACAGCTTGGATTTCACAACTGATAATCTTTGCTAAGGTTTCTATAAAAAATATGAAACTTTTGCTTAGTTCCTTGTAATTTTGCATAGCTGCCACTAAATATAAGCAAAATAAAAATTAAATAGAAAATTTATATATCTGATTTTTTTAATCCATTTTCAGAAAGACTGGAACCACTTTTCTCAAATTTCTTTTCTACAGTTCATTTTGGACAATGAATAAATATAGGAAGTAAATGATCGATAATTGAATGCAGTCCTATTTCCTTCTGTTTATTTGCCCTAGAAAGGCAAGATAAATTTATTGGCCACATTGTTTATAACCTGTTAAACACAAAGAGGAGATGCAGAATAATTGTTTCTTTTTGTTTGGCCTTCCTCCTTGAGGATCTATAGCCTCTTTCTGGATGATGAACTGATAATTTCAAGCTTCTGTTTTTAGCTCTGCTCTTTCATGCTCCTTCAATAATTCATAATGTAAACCAAACTCTGAAATAGTTGAGCTGGGAAAGATTTGTGTGTGTATGTGTCTGCATCCTGGGCATTTTCTTTGCTTTATATCATGTGCATATTTCCCTATGAGAAACTGGGAGGACAGCTAGCTTTATGTGCTTCTGAAAGCCTGGCATTGTGAGCTTCTTTTGTACATAATAACTGCAGGTGCTTTCTGGCACAGAAATGATCCTGTGATCTGATAGCTGTTTTTCACATTCTGTGATCATGGCCAGTTCACAGACTACGACAAAGGTGGAAGATTGTTGTCTTCCCCTGGGTTGCCTAAAGTTACAGTGCTGATCTTTTGACCCTTAATTTCAGCAAGTTTGATTGCTCAAGGAACCCCAGTGTGCATATTTGGAGCTGGTGTGGCATTTTGCTGTTGAGTTGATTGTCAATATCCTAACATGCTCATGAAAAAGGGAAATAGAGGTTTTTTTATTTAATTGTCTTGCATTTTACAGTTAAATGCAACCAGTGTCACAAATAAACTGTCTTGCCTAGTGCAGTGCAATATTTTAGAGACTGTGCTACATTTCAGTAAGCGATTGCTATGATTAGCGTGTCACTGCTTTTCTTCTTTGTGAAGTACAGTGCTGCCCACCCTGAGGCTGCAGGGTCACGAAGGAAATGTAGTCAGTCATCATTGGAATGAAACTACTACATGAATTCTGATTTTTCAAAATTGAAATTATTTTAATAAGGGATTTTAAATAAGTAATGCAACATGCTATTAAAAATTGCTAATCTTGCTTCATTACTAATCTTATGCCACATTAAAATGAATTGGTTTTACTAAGTATTTTAATTGTTTCCCCTTTTGATTTTCATTTCCTTACTCATCATCAGCATCTCTCATCAGTCAGAGTTTAAAATATTCCCTGTCCTTGCTCATCCTGTGAAAATTGATCAGGTATTTAAACCATGAATTATTTTCTCCGTAATAACCAGACTTGATTCTACTTGCAAATCGTTTAATTTAAGATCCATGTTAATTTTTGCCTCGCTAAATACCGCCTTGTTCTCAATTGCTGCTTTGTTTCTCCAAAGGTGACTTGGTTGATGGAGTTAAGTGCCTTTTAGCCACTAGAGGGAAACATACTAATCTGCTATGAGCAATGCTGTGTCTTCAAATGGCAAATATCCTTCTGAAGCTGCAGGTCCTTCAGTTTGTTTTGTGTTGATCTTTTCCTTGTGAATATTGACAACATTCTAATGAGAAATCACCAAAGGGTACATATTGATCAAAAAAATTAGTGAAGATAATTTCCTTTTTATTGAATAATTTGGGACCTGTTCTTTGCTGTAGTATATTTATTTTTGAAGTGAATAAATATCCCAGGTCACCAAGGACATGATGCAAGCATTTCTTTGCACACTATCTCTGGAAAATAATGTTCTTTAAATGTTGGTGTACTATACTCATACAAAACATACTGAGTGAGCAAAGCATTTACTGAGTGTTGCTTCATCATTGCAGGGAGAATGTGTCTTTCAGACAAATCAGATTCTGTTTACATGCTAGAAACATGATGCTAGAAGCATTCTACACATTGTCCTCATTATTGTACTGATCTACCCCTACTTTATTGAATTCACTGTTTTTTCCCAATGATTGCATTTATTTTATTATTTATGTTCAGGGTTATTGATATGAACCCAGTTGTAGCAATAGTGCAGAAATGATGCGACTTCTCCCCCTTTTCTATAGCTCTCTGGAAATTTGAAGCAGGAATTTTGGGAGCTCAAGCCCAGTGTTGCAGGTTGAGGTTCATAATATCAGTGGTAGGTGAATGGAACTAAGGAAACTGGTAAAGATGCAGAGGTAATTTGGTGGCCTCAAAGGACTATTAAAACTGCTGAAGCAGGGCAGAGCAGTAAGGAAATTGGGGACATCTGCATATTTGAGTAGTATTAGTGGTATTACCACGTGTGGCAAAAACAATTGTTTTTATTGTATGTTGCAAATGTCCTGTTTTACTTGCTATTATTGTGATGAAAAATCCAAGAGGTGTATGTACTATTTTATTTAGGCTCATTTGGTTTTAATAACAGAATGCACCCAGGAAAACAGACAGTCATCAGAACAGAATATTAAGTATCTATCCTTTGCCTTTCCAGTGTTTTTCCAGGTAAATTCTCTTCTTCCATTCAACATAATTGCAGAGGAGATTCCTTTCTCTTACAAATTACTCCCACGTTTTTGGCCACAAGTAATTGGTGCAGTGTTGATAAGTCTTCCCTTGGTCATCTTGTGATGAAAACCAAGACAGAAAGGAAATGAAGCAGGGATGCAGAAGAAAAAGTAACTCTGACGGTAGTGGAAGCTTCTTATTAAACCTTAGTCCTGTTCGTCATTTTTAAGACCAGAATATTCATAAACAAATTTCCATTTTGTTTTAAGTTTATCTCAGCTTGATTTATTTTACTTATGATTAAAAGAGTCTAATCTTAGTAGGATAAAAATTTCCTCCAAGAATCCCTACTGTGCCTCTGGCAAAGGGGAGTTCATTAGGTAACCAGATATCTTGTTTAAGGGTAGAATGCAGATTTCTGTCAAAAAATATCATGGTTACATTATGTAGATAGTTGAAGTTTCCCAGCAGTTCACTAAGGATTTATTCTAGGGCTTCAGGTATGAGAGAGGAAAGTGACTGAGATTTTCAGGAATGAAAACTGAAACTATGCTTCATAATGTAAGGTTGGCTCTCTCCAAAATTTCTTTCACTTTCTCACACTTCTCCTAATAACCCTTACACGTTGATATTGAAAATACAGGTTAGAATCATTGAATGTTAGATTTGGAAAGATGTTTACCCATTCATCTGTCCCCTCCCACATTCAAATCATTATTCTCCAAGTCTGTGCTGTGTAAAAGACTCTGTTCTAGCAACTAGAAAGAGGTAATCAGTAGTAAAAAGATCGAAAGTTAAAAAAGATATCCACCAGGGTTATATTCAAACTTTAAGAAACCACAATGTGACCTTCCATAGAGCTCGGATCAGCATTTGTTTTAAGCTCCATCAGGTTCACTGTATATTTTATTTGTGGTATTTTTTCATTATTTTCTTTTATTGTGGTAACATACTTAAGATGAGATCTACCCTTTTAAAAGATTTTTAGTGTACACTACAGTATTGCTGTCATTGGCGCAATGTTGTACAGCAGACTGGAAGTTAATTCATCTTGGCTAACTGATTAGCAACTTTCCATTCCCCTTGCCTGCAGGCCCTGGCAATCACCATTCTCTTCTTCGCTTTTTTGAACTTGACAATTTGCGATCTTATATAAGTGAAATCATGCAGTTTTTGCCCTTCTATATCTGATATAATTCACTTAGCATAATGTACTTGCGGTTCATTCATGCTATTGTTACATATTGAAGAATTTCCTTCTTTTAAAGAATAAAAAATATTAGATTTCGTGTGTGTGTGATATTTTAAAATCATTTATACATCAAAGGGTATTTAAGTTGTTTCCACATTTTAACTGTTATTAGTAGTACCAGAGTGCCATGTGGTACCTTCCCTGCTGGCCGTTGAACTCACGTCGCCGCTGTTTTTCATGGTTGCTGCACCATTTTGCATTCACAGCAGTGTATAAGGCTTTCCATTTCTTCACATTCTCACCAACACTAACTTTGTTGTTTTTCTTTGTTTTGTTTGATAATGACCTCACTGACAGTGTGGATATGATGTGTATATCTCTGATGTTTAGTGATATTGAGCAGCTTTTCACATACTTACTGGTCATTTGTATATCTTCTTTAAAGAAATGTTTAAGTCCTTAGTCCATTTATTAATTGGGTAATGATTATTATTATTTTTTTGCTAGTGAATTGTAGTTCGTTATATACTTTGGAAAATTTTCCCTGTCAGATACATGGTTTGCAAATATTTTCTCCTATTCTGTAATTACATTTCCCCGTATTTTTTTTTCCCTTTGTTCAACAGGAACTGCTTCATTTGGAGTTTTAATTTTACCTCATGGCTGTGACTTTGGTGTCATAGCCATGAAATCATTGCCAAGACCAACGTCATGAAGAATCCCTACTTTTTCTTCTAGGAGTGTTGCAGATTCAAATCTAACATGTAAGTCTCTAAACTATTTTGAGTTGATTGGTGTATATGCTGTAAGGGTCCACTTTCATTCTTTTGCATGTAGTTATCTAGTTCCCCTATAATTGAAAGAAACTATATATTTTCCATTGTGCATTCACGCACCCTTTTTGTAGATTAGTTTATTGTATAACTGTGGACTTCTGGATATTTTCTAAAGAATTAGGAAAAAGAACCTATTCTATATATTTTAGTTACAAATCTAGAATGTGCCTACTGTTTCTTTGATCTTCCCAAACTTTGAAGGTTCGCAATCATGTTTTTTCTTCTATAGGTAATGCCACTTGGTGGGCATGACTATCTTTCCAATCCTTTGTGACTTAATCATTTGATCATTTATATATAGAATTTTATGCATATTGCAATTTTTTCCTAATGCATTCATTTACTTTGATTCACTGGAAACCCATAAAGTAATTTTAACACCAAAGAAATTACTTTATAAAATTGGTTTGAATATAAAAGGACTCTTGCTCCTTCGAATTTGATGTTCATTTATTTGAGCTTGCAGCAATTTCCTATGGTTAGTACTGCAAAAATGTCTATGTAACTTTTTCTAGAGCACTGTTGTATAGTAGAACTGTCTGCAGTGATGTCAATGTCCCATGCTTCTGCTAGCCAGCAGAGTAGCCAATAGTCACATGTGGTTATTGAGCACTTGAATTATGATGAATATGATGCAGAAAATTAATTTAGATTTAAATTTAAACAGCTATATGTGGTTAGTAACTATCATATTGGAAATCATAGGTCTAGGATAGGTCTACGGTATGTTTTTGTTTTTTTTAAATGATCTTTGTGTGTTTACAAATGAGATTATTATTATTGTTGGAATTGGGGCTGCATATATATCAGCAAAACAAATTTTACTAATATTTTGTGATTTAAATCTCCTATATTATTATACATTTTATCTTGGCTTGGATTTTTCTATTTCTTCTTGCAATTATTTCAATTATTTTGTTTATACACACTTCAGCTATATTGTTACAATATCAATTTTTCTATTGAGCTCAAATTTATCATTATATATGAATCCTTTTTTGTGAAGTACATTTTTTTGATGATACAGTAAGATTGTTTTTCACTTTTAGATTCACTGTAACTGTTTTACTTTCAACCACAGTGTATTTATAGGTATGTCTTTTTAAAAATCCTATTTATTGAGAATCCTGATGACGGTGAATTCATTTCTACTATAGAATTTTATTCTTTCTTTTTCTATGCTCCTTTGGTATTTCTCCCAATCTTCTTCTTCTATGGATTGACTTTTTAATATCATTTTTTCTATGTACTGCTGCAGAGTTATACACACTATTTTAAAGGGTAATTAACCTGAAAAATAATAATAAATAAATTTTAATGAAATCTAAAATAAATCATTGACTGCAACTTCCTCATGAATAATTCAAAGGCATCGAAGGTCTTCTCTTTGATTATATTTTCTTATATTATCATCCAGTGTATTACTCTTATCAGTGTTAATACTAAAAATACACATTATCATTGTTATATGTATTGTTGATATTTGTTTTGATACTCCAATTTAATTACTTGTCCTGTTCTCGACATTACTTCCACAATTATTTTCCTTATTTAAAAGGAACTTTTATTAATGATATGCTTCTGATAAAACTATTGGCTTTTTAAGATTTATATATATTTAACATTTATTCTTTTATGATAATGAAAGATAATTGGTTAGTGTTTCCTCTGGAGACTTTGAAAATCATTTCCATTGTCTTTTTTTTTTTTTTTTTTTCAGATTTATTTAGTTATACATACAAGAGCTGGGATGTTGGCCAGAGGTATGTAGGGGAAGGGGTGAGAGGATTCACCAGAGACAGAGTGGGGAGCAGAACAGACAGATTTATGAGATACATTGCTAAAGGGAGCAGTGGATGAGGCAGGTCTGCTGAGCCATGTGGGTCAGCTCCCTAGCCTGGGATTGATCTCCTGCTGCAGTGGCTGCTGATAGCTTCATAGTGCTGAGACTTAACACCTTGTATCACCAGGGAGGCCCAATTTCCATGGTCTTTAAGAAAACATTTGGTTTTTCTTTTTGGAAGCTTGAAATTCTTCTTTTACTCTTTTGGTGGTCTAAGGTATTGATGCACTAGAGGTTTCCATTTTCTCTGTCCTACTTAATCTGCTTTTGATATACTCAGAGCTTGAGTATTCATAAATTTTTTTACCAAGTATTAAATTGTTTTAGGTAATATCATATTAAGTTTATATACCGTTTGCTCATTCTATTAATTATTTTATTGCTAATAGGTTCTTTGTATATTTTATTTTATTTCATAGTTTATTAATATATTTTCATATTTTTACCTACTGGTCTTTTCATGTTATATTCTAGATGATTTAATCACTTCTGTTTTCTGGAGCATTACTTCTTTTTAATCTAAGTGATAATTTACCTAATATACTGAATTTTTCTATAGTAACTTTTTTAAATTTTGTAATTTCTAGTTGTTTCTTTTAAAATGTACCTTTTCATTATTTATGAAATTTAGTGGTATCTAGCTATTGCTTGCATAAACTATTTTCTTTTTTATTATACTTAATTAGCATATAATTTTATAATCAAAATCCAGAAATATCCACAGCTGTGAAAAGGTGTAATCTGTTAATATTCAGTTGTTCTCAGCTCTTTATGGTGACTTTTTCCTTAGGCATTTTGTAGTTTTGGATTGTGAATTCAAGGTTGTTGGAGTTTATCCTTGGGAATACTAGGACTTTTTAAAATGTGCATTCCTACAGGAAGAATTTGAGCTCCCTTCTATTGAGTTTCACTCTACCAATCCAGGATCAACTTAATATGTGATCCTCCTGAAGTATCTAAGACCTAGCATACATGTGAGAGCAAGGCTAAGAAATATATTTTCAGAGAAGGCTTTCTCAGATATAGAAAATAAGTTTCCCTTTGTTCATGAGTGATATTGTATATAATATTCTCTTTTTTCTAAATGTGAATACTTTGAGTGCTCTGACTTTATGCAGACGTCTCATCACAACTCCTCAAATTATGGGGACCAAGAGCTTATCTCCTGACCTTAGTCATAAAACCAAAACCTCTAAATTTCTGATAACAGCAAACAATCTGATCTCTATGACTTGAGGGCTAATTTATCATTTTACTATTATAATTTATATTTTTGTTTCCTCCTGTGGATTTTCTTCCTGCATTGTGATCACAAATATACTTTTGCAATAATATTGTGCAATATATTGTTAAGAGTTTCTAGATGTTTTGTTCTAGGAATATTTTACAGATGTTCTAATCTAGACTGTAGATATTTTTATATTTTTTCAACTGCATTATCTACTTAGTCTTAGCAACCAGAGAATGTACTTAACTATATGGCTTTCTCCCTTTCTATAAATATCCAGTCTGATTTGATGATAAGTTTTTCTGAGGGGAAGAATGAACTCACTTTTTCTACTGCTCCAAATAAAAGAACAATTTTGAGAATAAGAGATTTAACTTACATTTTTTTTAAATTTAGAACATTGTTAAAAACATTTTTTTATCCAAAAAAGTGATATATATGTATATTTCTACATTGGCATTGATAAAAGCAATAAAATGCAATACATTCCCAAAACATAGGTACCTCTCCTGCTAGCAAGGCCTTAGGCAAATTTAAAAAGGAGACAAGTTATATTCTCCCTAAATTACCTAGCTTTATTTTTTCATGAAATTTATTTCATACGTTCTACTTTTGTTTCACATACTCTTATTAGATTATTTTTATAATGTTGATAATATTATCATTTTATTATATGTTAAACCATCACCTATATATCTTTGCTTTTGATCTATGTTGATGGAGTTATCCCACATCAATTTCTTCTATAATTTATTTGCTACATTATAATGTCTGTTAGATGCAAACAAAATATTGCTGCTGAAATCTGATTGGTTAGTTAAAATAAAGTTGATTTTCTTGTGATTTTATTCTGGCACCACATATTTCAAAGTATCCTTGGGATGAAATATCACAGCACATTATCCCTAAAAGGAATGGAAAATCATAATTCTATTTTTATATATATGATCATCACTTTCATTGGAAATTTTCTAGTGAAATCATGTCAAATCAAACAAAACAGATACATGTTGCAACATAATTATAAACAACACTACTGTGTTATATGTATATATATCCATTTTTATAATGTTAAAATGTAAGCACATATTTTGATGTCTAAGAAATACAATAAGTAATTTCCATGAGATGTTACATTATGAACAAATGCTCACATTCAAGGAGAGTTCTATACCCTGGCATTAATTCAGGTGATGCTGTAGGGCAGGTGATCAAAGGGACTTACAGATCAAAGAGGCTTACAGACACACTAGAATTATCCTAATTCTAGTGACTAGTTACAATATATGGAGTTATTGTTTAATTAGGGCTCAGCTGAGTCCAGGCTCAGGAAATAAGAGTATGTTGATAACACTGGTCAACAGTGAGATCTTTACTGACTTAAAAAGGCCCTGATCTGTAGTATCTTGGTGTGCTGAACATGAATATAACTGTGAAAATTTTTTATTAGCTCTCGTTTTGAAGATATTTCATATAATTCATTTCATATGTTTCACCATGTAAATTTATCCAGTAGGACTGCAACAACATCATAATTCAGTCTGGAATGATGTCATATTGCATCGCATTACATAACACCATCATGCACACATCATCCAGAGTTGAGTGCATCATTTTCTGATGCAATGCAATACTACTGCCAGGCGGCTGCTGAAGTAAGTTGACGTCAGCAGTGCACTAGATAAAGCCCTGTCGGAAAGGTTGAACATTAAAAATATTTCAGACTTTGTGCGAGATAGTTGAAGCTACTGTTCCATAGACTGTTATTATTTTATCCATTTAGGCACAATACAGAACAGTAATGCCTCGAAAGTGTGTTCATAGCGTAGACAATTTCTGCTCTATTTGTGGGGAAGTGACATTTGCCAACCAGAAGAAAAGTGTCACTTCTCAAGTGAAGAAGGCTTATCATCTTTACTTTGGATGCAAGGTTGGTGACCAAGACAAGCCTTGGGCCCCGCATATATGCTGTGCTCCATGTACTAAACAGCTTTCACAATGGTTAAATGGCAAAAGACCACCAATGGCATTTGCAGTCCCCATGGTATGGAGAGAGCCAAGCAACCACATAAAAGCCTGTTACTTCTGCTTGGTTCCTCCTCTTTCCAGCGGAATAATGAAACAAAAGAAGTTGAGAATAGTCTACCCAAACATTCCGTCTGCATTGAGATGACCGGTTCAACAACTTGCTGCAGGATGATGTGAAATAAGCATGGAATACTTTACTCCTAGTGTCTACAAACTTTCTTGGGAATGTTAGGGCAGAAAACTACGAGGAACTAGTAGAAGACATGCTCATGCAGTATCAGAAACTTGGCTGCAATATGTCTCTTAGGATCCACTTCTTTCATTCCCATCTGGATTTCTTCCCTGAAAACTGTGGTATGGTTAGTGATGAACATGGCAAACATTTTTATCAAGATATTGCATCAATGGAACAAAGATATCAGGATAAATGGTCCACTACAATGCAGGCTGACTACTGCTGGACACTCCCCAGAGATGCTCCTGAACGGCTGTACAAGAGACAAGCGAAGAAATCTAAGAAGTAGTCTATGACTTGATATCTTACAGGTATTAAGTGTAGGCCTATTACTATTGGCATGCATTTTGTGATGTAAGCATCCATTTATTGCAGATTACAAAAACAAACTAGAGCCAAAATTAGAATTTGACTGTCATATTCGTATTGAGCACATACAAATTGATAGGAAATGACTAATTTTATTTCAGTTACATGACTTTTGTAAAAATTTGTTGGCCAGTGATTGGCATGCGTTTCATGATGTAAACATCAATTTACTGCAGATTATAAAAAAAACTAGAGCCAAAATTAGAATTTGACTGTCATAGTCATGCTGAGCACATACAAATTGATAGGAAATGACTAATTTTATTTCAGTTATATGATTTTTGTAAAAATTTGTTGACCAATGTAATTGACACAACAGAGAGGCAGGGTCACAGGAATACCATAGGAATTGTCTTGTTCACCTTTGGTAAATCCAAATTTTCTACATCTTCTATGTGTCCATTGAGAGTGAGGGTCAGGCTGGTTTTCTATATAAAAAGAAAGCAAGGTGTCCTATCTGAATCCTCACCGAGACATACATAAGACAGCCCCCTGCACTTCATTATCAGCAGTAAGACTGAGCACCCATGGAGCTTATTAGTAATAGGATAGAAAGTACATTACACTGGACTGTAGACCATGCTGAACACTAGATGATGATCTCAGTTTAATTCAGGGAAGAAGAAGTTGTTTCCCCTGCCTATTCCTATACCTTTGCAAGTCCCTAAAGAGAAAATAAAATTTAATGCTTGTGATTAATATTAATGAGCACAAGGCCATAATTTTATGGGGTTGGCTGTGACATGACTTCTTTTTAAAAGGTGAAACTACTAAAGTAACTTAAATCAATATTGATCTTAAGTAGAAACTAAATTGAAGCTTATATGCTATTGGGAAAAATAATTAAAAATCAGATTAATTTTTATGCCTTTGGAAAAGACATAAATCTCTTGTACTGCTCTAGCTGCTATGAGACAATGACATGTGGGAAGATATAAATCAAGAAGGAACAATACTAGCCAGTACAATTTCATTTAATGTAACAGAAACAAAAATGATGATGATTATTGATTCTGGCAAATTACATAGCCTCTTATAGTCTATTACATGTGAATATCTTAAATTTTATTCTGAACTAGAGGAGAAAGCTTCAGTTTATTAAAAATATTGTTTAGTATTAATAATATGGAAGGCACTGTGCCAATCTCTGGAAACATATAAATGATTAAAAAACAATTTTAACCTAAAACATTTTATATATTAGCAGATGAGACAGATGGGGGAATTATTATTAATGATTATTATTAAAGCAGAGTAAAGATGGAAGTATGTGGGTTCCCTTTACAAATTAAAGAGTGCTCAGATTAGCCTGGGGGAGCCAGGGAAACTTTTATAGCAGAAGCTTTGATCAGAGGGCACATAAAATTAAAAAGCAACTCAATTTAAAAGGGTTTAAAAGAAAGAAATATAAAAATGTCAACATTATATAAATGGACACTAGAAAACTCATATTGAAAACTTCCTCATTCATACCTTTGAGGGAGGAGGGATTGGGGAGCACATATGAGAGAGAATATATACAGGAGGGGAGAAACAAATCAATGTAAAACTTAGGAGAAGGAAAGTATGGCATAAACGAAGAAAAGTTGCAAGACAGTATTTGCAGTCAGGAGTAGATCTGGACTACATGCCTGCCTTTCAGAGCTCAGAGTAGCTAGCTAGTATCACCACTGCACTCTTGGTTAGTGCACAAAGTTAGTGCCCCCATCATTTCTATTGATGAACAATCTCAGATCTTGTCCTTTTTCTGCATAGCAAATAGGACATATCTCATAGTGTTAATTACAAATGGACTAATACTTGAACTCTGTAGGCTTGTTCTTAAGGTTCTTCATTATATCAGCACAGAGGTGTGTCTCTCATACCTCCCTTTTCGGAAGCTCTGCTTCCAATAATGTATTTCCTTAGCACTATGCATGTGTTTTCATAGAAGGGGCTTATGTAAACGTTCTGCTTGGGAAGTCTGTGAGAGGTCACTACTATCCCCAGTACCCACAGGTTAGACTTTTTCAGGCTGCAACGGACTGGTCATTCCAACAAATTTAATTCATGAGAACTGCATGAGTGCATAAGCATATTAGGGAAGTAGGAAGAATTCCACCAGATTCAGAATCAGAACTCAGTAGCTGAGTAACTGAGACTTTCAGGGTGTAATAGCAATTCTCAGCCTGGAAGGAGCTAAGAAAGCAAATAGCAATTTTATTGGTTTGTCTCAGGAGAAGCTGGTGTTTCTAACTTAATGCTCCACCAATACCTCTGTTCTGGATTCTCAACTCTTTTTCTCAACAGCATTCCTCTGACTCCTCGATTTTCTGATTCACTATCTCTGACTTTATATTTTTTTTCTGATTCGTGTCACTCTTCCATTTGCTGACTTTTTCTGTATATGTCAAAATGAAGCTCCCCAAGAGAGAAGATTTGTATGGCCATAATAACTCTACCATTGTCTGACATAAGTAAACATACCACGAGGCGTGACTTTAGGGTGGCAAACATTCAAACTTCTCTTTTTTCTAAATTCTGAAACACTTACTATACGTAGTATTATTTCTCAAATCACAAGTTGGTTTATGGCATCAGCTCTCTTCTTGATTACACATCAAAATTTATCACTTCAATTTGTATAGGTTTAGGTCTTATTTTTCAAACTAGAATATGAAATTTAAAAATTTAATTGAAAAATTTAATCACTACATTGTATATTAGATCCCCAGAATTTATTCATTATATTGCTGGAAACTTGGCAATTTGTAGCCTTTGATCAATACCTCCACTTTTCACAAATGCCTAGCCCTTTGGTAACCACTTTTATGCTTTCTATTTCTGAGTTCAGCTTTTTTAAACTCCCCATGTACGAGAGATCATACAATATCTGTCTTTTTTTTTTTTACTTATTTTACTTAGTGTAATGCCCACAAGACCCAACCACATTATTGCAAAAGACAGGATTTCCTTCTTCTTTTTTTAAAGATTTATTTATTTATGCATACAAGAACTGGGGTGTAGGCCAGAGGTGTATGTGGGGGGGGGCGGGTGAGAGGATTCACCAGAGACAGAGTGGGGAGCAGAACAGGTGGATCTACTGAAGTACACTGCTGAGGGGAGCAGCGAGTCAGGCAGGAGAGGTCTGCTGTGCCATGTGGATTAACTCCCTGGCCGGGCTGCAGTGGTTAAGACTCTTGCTGCAGTGGTTGAGACTTAACCCATTGTGCCACCAGAGAGGCCTGGATTTCCTCCTTCTTTTTGACTGAATAATATTCTTCTCTGTGTGCTGTACGTGTATATATAGGTGTATATATAGTGTATATATAGGGCACATGCATGAATCACATCTTCTTTATCCATTCATTTACCAATGGACATTTAGGTTGTTTCCATGTCTTAGTTATTGTGAATAACGTTGCAATAAACATGGCATTACAGACCACTTTCTAGAAACTGACTTTGTTTCCTTCTGATATATACCCATAAGTGGTTACTGCTTCATATTTTAGCACTGTTTTTATTTTTTTTTGACAAGACTTCATACTGTTTTTCATAGTGCTTTACCAATTTATAGTCCCACTAACAGTGCATAAGGATTCCCTTTTCTCCACAACCTTACAAACATGTGCTGTCTCTTGTCTATTCGATAATAGCCATTCTAACAGTTGTGAGTTGTTGGGGTGTTGGTTTTCATTTCCTTAATGATTAATGATGCTGAGCATCTTTTCTTGTTCCTGTTGGCCATTGCATGTCTTCTTTGAAGAAATGTCTACTCATATATTTGCCTCATTTATAAATTGAATTGGGGTTTTTTGCTATGAGTTATGTGGCTTTCTATATATTTTGCATATTAATCCCTTATCAGACAGATGGTTTGCAAGTATTTTATGTACCACATACTTTATGAACTGCTTACATTGACTTTATGTGTAACTTACATCAAAGATTTTTAATAAATCTTTCTTGATTTAAACCTGCAAATCAATCTATTTTTCTAGAACATTCTTAAAATGATTGTTTATGTATGCTGTTTGTTTCCCATAAAAAGAAAGTACTCAAAATAGAAATCACTATTATCACCACATTGTTAGTGATGATAAGCAAGATCATTGAATAGTTTCCATTTTCTAAGAATATATATTTCCAAAGCGTTTTAATTTTCCCAGAAACTTTATGAAAATCAAGAACTAGCAAGGGAATGAAAATTTACTTTGTTAATAATCTCACAAATTAGTTTTCCAAGTTACATGGATATCAATCATAATATTGGGTCAGAGACAAAAGACAATGTGTTAGTCACAGCAATAGCAGTTGCCAGAGTAATGTCACTAGTACTAGTTCATTGAGCCCCAGTTCTGACAGAGCAATGAAGCTAGGGCCAGGTAACATCTTCACACTGAGTGGGTTTCAGTACAGAAGAACCCCAAATTTTGGAAATACCAAACTTTTACAAGGAAGCTGATAGCAAAACTGTGCAACCTTTGCCCTAGAGGGAGACATTACCTTTATTATCCTGGACAGCAAACGAGCCTTTCCTTTTCCCCAGAGAAAGGCACTATCTAACTTCCAATGATGTTTACTGTGCAAACATTCTTGAAAAAGTAATCCAGAATGAATGCTGCCAATGCTTTTTGCTCAGTCTATGTGCAGAAATATGAAAGACCCTTGGAAAATTATTTCCCAAGATGAGATAGGTCATTTTAAATCCAATTTTATGGATGAGGAAATAATACTTCAGGAAAATTAAGAATCATGTCTCATGTCAAGTGACTTGTATGTAGCAAAGACATAGCATGACCTCAGAACCTCTAACTCTAGGTCTTTTTGCTTGATCATTCTGCCTTATAGAACCTTACTACTTTCACTAATGAAGATGCTGATTGCCTAGCCCTGGTCTCCTTCTCAATAATATAGCACCTATTTACATGTCAGAAATTGTTTCTGTTAGCTGTGGGCCCATTCATCAGGAATTTACTGCATTTGATTATTTCAGGTTGTTTCCAAGTTTCAGTGCTGCACCTTAACAAATGAATAGAATCTTTTCTTGTAGCCAACACAAATAGAAGCTTTAATAAGCCTTCTCATGTCCATGGAACAATAAAGAATTCTACCATTGTTGTTAAAAGCACACTAATTTTCTTGAAATCATTTTTTAAGGCTGACATTGACTTTATTCCAATTAGAACTGAAGGTTACAAGTGTTAATCCATCGATGTCACAAGACCCAGGGTTCACACTGGGGAGAACTTTTGACACATGTATTGTTAGTAATTTTTCATGTAAAATATAGCAGAGTGTTTTTGGAGAGAAAAATGTGCCTGGATTTTTTCAGCTACATAATTGACTGTTTTTACGTGTGTCATGGCATTTCTTAAAACTTTGGTGAGGATTGTGGCATTTCACATCACAGAAAAGGAAATAAAGCTGTATTGTAGTTTGCTTACATCAGTACCTACAAAAAATTCCAATTTCAAAGGAGCAAGAGTTTTTCCTTGTGGAAAGCAGGGGTCTGGGTAGCATTTTCATTTCCTGTCTCTGACTTCCAGTGCTCCCTTTCAAAAAGTTCTGAATACAGAAAGCAGAACTTGCCTCCAGCACAAAACCAGAGCCCACTTTTATTATTGTTGTTGTTTCAGGGCTCCTGGATCTCATGCTGAACCTTAAAATCCTATTCGCAGCTCAGCTGCCAGCATGCTGTGAGCAGAGCAGTGAAAAGTGGAAGAAATAACAGGCTTCACCATGCAATCAGTAGTTCCCTACTGAAACCATATGTCATGCATAGAATCCAGGAGACTTGAAAAGTCTTGAAAAGCTGCAATGCCACTAGTGCTCCTAATGGGAATTAGTGATGGGCAAGTGCCTGTCAGAGGGGTAGAAAATAGAAATAACCGAGAGAAAGAACAACTGCCATTGGCTAAGGGAAGTGAACAAAATAATTGTCCTCTATGGATTCAATCATTAAGTGATTATAACTTCTGTCTGTGAAATGCCTCTTGAACCCAGCAATCAAATTCTAAGTGCCTAAGGCTAAAGAAGTGACAAACACACTTTCTAATAATGTAGCTCCATGTCATAATAATAATCAAATAATTACCATAACCACTATAATGAAATTCATCCTCTTTCACCAACTGTTATTTTTAAAAGATTATATGTCATGGTGACTAAGTGCAAAGGCTTTGGAATCGAGAACAGGATCAAATTCTCCGTTGGTTCCTTCTAGTTTTATATCTGGAAAATGTTTTATTTCTCTGTGTCACAATTTCTCATTTATGGAGTGGGAATAATGATATTTCTGTTGTAATGATTAGTTAAGAATAACAGTATGTATAGCATTGTACAGGCTAAGTCATATAAAATTATTCATTTATAGTGCCATTGATAATTACAGGAGAAGCAAGCTATTACTATTTTTTAATGTTGCTTATGAATACTTCCTCAAAGGAATGACAATCTACACATTAAGATACTTATTCTCCTTCAGTAGATAAATGGATCAAGATGTGATACATACACACCATGGAATATTACATAGTCATAAGAAAGCATGAAATGCAGCCATTTTCAACAAAATGGAGGGAATTTGTGAGGATTATGCACAAAATAAATCAAAATGATAAAAAGTCAATTAACATTATACTAATATTAGACATTCAATGAGCAGGAAATTTAACATAAAACATTTTCAGAAACTAATGAACACCAATAAACATGCTAAGGGCTCTGAAGTTAGGAGGGAGGGAAGGAGGGAAGGGACAAAGGGACACCCAGGATGGTGGTGAGGAGGAGACACTAATTCTCAGTATCTTGAGTGTTCATCAAAATATTAGAACTTGTTCAATTATTTTTCTTTGTGACAAAGATATACCTCATGCCTACCCTCATCTAAAGATAACCTAAATTAGTGCTGACTTAGGTGGATACAATAGAGTTTCTTAACTATGGCTGGACCTAATAATTTAGGTGTATGGAGTACATGAAATTATTTTTGTAAGCTGTAAATTTTGAAAATAATGTGTAAAAGAATTGTTTTCTTTTGTCAATTAAAATTTCTAAACAGGGCCTCCCTGGTGGCACAGGAATTAAAGTCTCAGCACTATCAAGCTATCACCAGCCACTGTGGCATGAGTTTGACCCCAGGCCAGGGAGCTAACCCACATGATGCAACAGACCTCTCCTGTCTCTCCTGCTGTTCCCCTCAGCAGTGTATTTCGGTAGATCAGCTTGTTCTGCTCCCCACTCTGTCTCTGGTGAATCTTCTCACCCCTTACACCCCAGTTCCTGTATGCATAAATAAATAAAATAAATCTATAAAAAAATTCTAAATAATTAAAGTATTTCATATTATGGATAAGACTCAAAATCAAAATGAATAATCCTAGTTAAAATATCAGCCTTTTTGAATTATACATTTATCATTGTACAGATTTCACGTATGCTTTATAGAAATTTATCTAAAGCAAACAAGTATTCATGATATACACCTACACATTCATTTGGATTTTTGTGAAACTGAAACTACAGGCAATTTAAGCCTGTAATTGGATTGTGTTTTGAAAAAAAACATTATTGGGATTTTAGAACCCATTTTCTCTTTGAAATAATGCTATAAATTGTAGTGAAACTCCCTGACCAGTTAGGAAAAGTCTCTTAACCTATCATGTTCATATAATATTGTGTTAGCTGAACCATTCTGGCCATTATATAACAATTTTTGATAAGAAATTTCTCTTTTAGAACTAGAAACATTCCTTTTTACTTTTGACCATGGATATGTTTCCAACAGCTTTGTGGCTAGGGGGAATTGTTATTGTATATTAATGTTTTTACAGATATTCAGTTATCCATTATGTCTACTACACATAATATCAATGCATTAATTTCTTGTGCATTTATAATTACATAGAGGTGAAAACAAAGGACAGTCACTTCTATGGGTTACCCTTCCAGGATTCATAGTCAATCAACATTGTTTCTGCCAGTTATTTAGTAAACCACAGCATAGATTCACAAAGAAGAATCATGTCAAACCAAATCACAGCCTAGTTTACATATCATTGTTTGCTGCATAGACGAATGAGAAATACATCTTTTTAAGAAATATTTGGAGGCAGCATTCTATTCAATCTCTGTAAATAAGATAGTGAAATATGACCTGGTTTTGATATCCAAGATGTGGATTCGCAGAAATGCAAACAACTGGTTTCATAAGTGGTAATTAGCGAGTGGTTTGCTTTCTGGCTATAGATAGTACAAATAGTAGTGTGCCATCACCTAGTACATCTTAAGAGCTGTATTACTGTTGCATGAAACACATCATTCCTACTTTTCAGATAAAAAAAGAAAAAGATTCCTGACAAAATTCAAATCCCAATCTTGGAGACAGAAGAAAATGGATACATTTTAACTAGAATAAATATTAATTTCATCATGTAGATTCTTCATATCTATCTATCTGTCCATCTATTTAGATATCTTACATCCCATGTTATAAATTAGGATTAATTGATTTGGTAGTATTATGTGCAAAAAAATATGATAATTTAAGTTCCTGGGTTAATATGTGACCAATTTATTGCAGACAAGGCTGTACCATCTTTCTCTCTACCATAGGTATCTTAGATGTGAATTCATAGTCTTTTCTGACTTTCTTACTGGGTCATATACTACTTGAGGAAGAGATTGTATTTTTATTTATTTTTGTCGCAGTTTTCAGCCAAGTGCATGATAGGTTCTCTGTGAGTATCTGTAATAAGTGACCTGAATTTTTAATAAAATGGTAAGCAAATTCTTAGGCTGCCTTAATAGATTTATAATGTTCAAATCATGAAAAAATTATAATCCATTAAATTGATCATTGACAGTATCTAGAATATTTGAAACTGAAGAAAACAATTGAAAATAGAATTCTCCAAATACACATTTAAAGTACAAAGGTTCACAAAGCAAGGGTGCTGGGGTTATATTTTATGAAAAGGGAAAATAAATAAAAATATCTGATGACAAAACAAATTTGAATACTTCAAGGATTATCTTATAAATTATATAGAGAGATTTATGTTGTCTCCAGAGGTCACACTAGCACCATGTGCACAAGTGATGTACTGTGGCATCAATGGGAACTTTTGAGTGGATACAATAGTATACAAGAAAATGTGCTGCCTCAAAAATCATCAATTCTTATTTATTGAAAGTATTTAAGCAGAAACCACCTGTCAGATGCAGCAGAGTGAATTTTTCAATGTGCATGGATGATTGTCTTTTTTTTTTTTTTTTTGAGGTAACATTCATTTAAAACACTGCATATTGATTCAGGGGTAGAGTATCACACCTCTTCAGATACATGTCCTCACACCACATGCAGCATCAGGCATTCATAGCCCTCCATTGTAGTCCAGTGGGTTTAAGTCTTTTTCAGCTCTTGGTCCCTATTCCGTTTGTTTACCGTTTTTTTCGGTAAGAGCCTTGTCTTCAAGGTGTTGGATATGATGTCACTTTTTGTGAAATTAAGTAATGTATCTTCAAAAACAACTTTCTCCAGTGAAAGAATTTTGAGTTTATTCCTAGCATATGACTTTGACAGCTTTCTTTCTCCTTCTCTTCCTCTCCGCTTCTCATTATATGTTCCTCCCTGTTTTCTGTTGAATGTTGTTATTCTCCTCTTCCTCCTCCTACCCCTCCTCTTTTTTTTTTCTTTCTCTTCTTCCTCTTCTCCTAATTCACCTCTTTCTTAACTTCATTTTTGCTTCTTCTCCCTCCTTCTCTTCTTCCTTCTTTTCACCATCCTCTTGTAAAAATCAACTGTGAAAATAATACCTAGTGTTTTCTTCCAAGGAGAGAATTTTAAATATTAGTTGCATTAGGTCATATTTTATGTTGCTTTTATAAGATACATTCCGTGTGATATAAACTATCTAGTAAAAATATACAGGCCATCAAAATCTTCATATTTTTAAAAGAAAAAAATGACATTTGGAGGTAATGATGCACACTTAAGAAAGCCCAGAGTACTGAGAAAATATTCACAAAGTAAAGAGTAGTTATAAAACATATTGTATGTGCTTGAAATCTATTAAGATGCTATTGATGAAATTGTGAGAGCACTGAAATTTGTGTGAATGAAACTGCCAGATTTGATGTTGCTGATCCATTCACATACTGTTAAAGGAAAAAATAATAATTTTTTACTCCTTTCAAAATTATAAATAACAAGATGGTATATAGTGAGGCTGTCTAATGTGGTAGCCAGCAACCACATATGGTTACTAAACTCTTGAAATGTGTCTAGCTTGAATTGAGATGTGCTATTGGTGTAAAATATACATACATTTCTAAATAATAGTGCTAAAAATATCAACTATCTCACTAATACCCTAAAATAGTGACTAGATGTGTTGTTGGTAAGATTTTGAGCTATTTGATTAAAGGTAATGTTACAGGATGTAAGATCTTCAACAGAAAAAAAAAACTTTAATGTAATTAGTGTGCAAATAAAGAATAGATAAAATAGTTTCATGTGAAACACTCAAAGTTACCTATTCCGTCATAAGTTAATACCCAGCCAAACAAGTTTGACCCAAAGCAGGACCACTGAGGCCCAAAAACTTGCCACAAGTCTAAGGCACCTTCTTGTGGGGACACACAGTAAAATGGCAAAAGGGGCCAGACAAGTATGGAAGGAAAAGAGCAAAATCAAAATCAAGATAAAGGCTGCCATTGTTAACCTCCCCACGGGTCTCTCACCCATGTCTGTTTCAAGTGTCTCTTTCCATGTTCCCCAAGGCCTTGGTAAAATGTCCAAGGCCAAGAAGCAAGTGCAGTTTCTTCACATCTCTCTGCTCTATGTGCCTCCTCCAAGTCTCTTGCATGATCTTTCCTTCCCCCAGACTACTCCAGTTTTTCCTCCTCCCTGCTCAGCTCTATTCTTCCTAGTGTGGGGCAGAGAAACTGGAACCTCCCCTTTCCCTGGGGATTAACCTACTACAATAATATATTATTAAAATTATCTTTGCCTGTGTCTTTTCACTTTTTTAATGTGACTAATAAAAGGTTTAAAATCATACAGGTGGCATAGATTTGTGACTCACATTATATATCTCTTGTATAATACTGACTGATAATGAACTGAATAGTAAAACTTTCACAGAATATCTGTTTTGGAACTGGGTGGCAGCTTACTTTGATCATATATAAAATAATGAGATTTCAGTGATAACAGAATAAAATCAGTTGCTAAAATGAGAACAAGATCCATCATCATTTACCTATCGTTGGGGGTATCGTTTAATAAAATTTGAACTTAGTCTCTGTACTTTGCTCAGATGAACAATGCTGGGAGACCCAAATATTAATAGATAAGAAAGAGAAATTGATAGAGTTGCCATGGGAACTTGGCCACGGGTCCACATGACCAGTGGGGGGGTCTATCAAGAATTGAGGAATGGGGCCTCCCTGGTGGCACAAGAGGTTAAGCACAACACTGTGAAGCTCTCCAGAGCCACTACAACATGAGTTTGATCCCTGGCCAGGAAGATTCCCACATGGCGCAGCCGACCTCTCCTGCGTGGCCCACTGCTCTCCTCAGAAATGTACTTCAGTCGATCTGCCTGTTCTGCTCCCCACTCTGTCTCTGGTGAATTCTCTCACCATTCCACACCTCTGGCCTATACCCCAGCTTGTATGCATAAATAAATAAATATTTTTTAAAAATTAAAACAAAAAAAAAGAACTCAGGAATCTAGAAACAGGGACACAGAACCAGGCAGAACACCTTCTGTGCAGAGGGCCCACTGAAACCTTATGTCCCAGCAAATAACTGGCCCAAATTCACTCCCCAATCATGAAAAGCCCCCCAAAGCAGGTTATAAAAGGGAGCCCCAAATCCTCTGTGCTCAGCCTTCTCCCATCTAGCCTGCTGCTTCTCGTAGCAGTATATTTCAATAAATCTGCCTTTTCTGCTCTCTATTCTGTGTCTGGTGAATTATTTCACCACCACCACCCCCACCTCTGGTTGAATACCTATATTAACCAACCACACTTACACAGGCCTCTTTTGCGTACACAGCAAATTTGTTTCCAAATCTTTTGACTGCATGTAGACATGGCCTCTAATTCCTCAAATTAAAAGAAAATATAATGCCTTTCTCAATCATGTCTAAGTATGTTTTTATTATTTATTGGTTGCAATAATTCAAATCTGGACTCTATTTTAATCTAACAATACAGTAGTGTACTCACCATGAGATTGGCATAAATAAACCATTCTCTTTTTCTTTACCATAAAGATTATATCAGTATCATCATTTCTATAGGGGGGCACAAGCATAATGTATCAGCTCCAATTAAAGAGGGCTTGCTCTGTTGTTGTCATTTCCCTTCCCCTAAATTGTCCTCCAAACAGAAACAGTAGAAATGCCTACCAGCACCGGGAATCTTCTGCTCAGCCACTGACAATCAGGTCTTGCAAAAGAAGGTAACATTAAACAGAAACTGCCAAAAGCAAATATCTAAGCTATGCAGACAATTTCTACCAAGCAGAGCCTAAACTTTTTAGAATGGTTGTTATAATTCTATGTTCTCTTATCTTTAGTCTTTATTTCCCTATTCCCCTCCCAAAGTGTTCTTTCGTAGCTTGAGTACAAATTGTAAATATTTCATGATATTTGATTTCATCTAAAGTACTTTGGAACAAAAGTTTGAATGAGATCCTGAGGGCCTAGAATTTTTTTAAATAGCTACAGTAAAACAATAATAGAGCCATTCTGTCACCTTAGGAAACAGCCTAGAGGAAAAAGAACTAGGAAGATCATTGTACTGGTTACACACCAGGCCCAAAAGGAATGGTAACTTCATAAATTATTCTGTGGGCATTGCTGAAGTAATTCTTCAGAGTTAGACATTCTAGCGAGTCTACAGTTTTAAGACAAAGTAGGTTGAAAGTTGGAACAAATACCTGAATATTTTAGGTCTCTTGAAAGCTTATGCTAAATTCCAAAAAATAGCA
The DNA here is from genome assembly GCA_004024925.1 of Scalopus aquaticus. NCBI lineage: Eukaryota > Metazoa > Chordata > Mammalia > Eulipotyphla > Talpidae > Scalopus > Scalopus aquaticus. The sequence goes on along the minus strand of PVIJ01010915.1, from coordinate 3,279 downwards.
TTCCTATAATTAGAATGACCACATTGTCAATGTATGAAATCTACAAACAAAATTTTCTGAATAAATGATGAATTCTGTGTTTTGTTTGGTTTATATACAAGGTATATAACAGAAGTGAATATATATAACAGAAAGTATATGACAGAAGTGAATATACTGGAGGCAGTTTCTCCAGTATATTCACTTCTGTCAAAATTAGTGGTTGGACATAGTAAGTAGTAATCAGTACCCCAAATTCTGAAAACCATTGTTTGATCAAATCATGAATCATGTTTTTCTTTTTTAATTGAGGTATAATGCCATATACAATTATATTAGTTTCAAGGGTACAACAGTAAGCTTTGAGAAAGGATCACCATAGTAAGTCTAATTAACATCTGTTGTCATTCGCAAGTCTTATTTATTGTGATTTGTCTATTTTCTATAAGAAAAGCAGAAAGTTTTGATTCAACTTAACCTATATCTGTCTGACAGATAAAAAATTTTTCATTTTACTTATGAAATATGAATAGTATTTGACAAAATTAAAAAACTTTATGTAGTTTTCAAAGAGGTTTACTAAAGTAAAGTTCAGGTATTTCCTATGTAGCCTAAGGGAAGTTGATAGGTTGTAAATCTGGTGTGCTTTTTCTCTAATTTTATTGCATAATGTGTAGAGAAGATAAATGGTATATCAGTTTAGATATAAAATATTTAAACAGAATAGCCTATATGTTTTTTTAAAGATTTATTTATTTATGCATACAAGAGCTGGTGTGCAGACCAGAGGTGTGTGTGTGTGTGTCTGGGTGGGGAGTGGGGGGTAAGTGAGAGGATTCTCCAGAGACAGAGTGGAGAGCAGAACAGGCGGATTGACTGAGATACACCGCTGAGGGGAGCAGCAGGCGAGGCAAGTAGAGGTCTGCCGTGCCATGTGGGACTCTCCCCGGCTGGGCGTCGAACTCGCATAGAATAAAAGTTCTATACATTTTAATTATTCTAAGAAATCAAAGTTGATCACAACTGAGGAAACTAGATTATTAGATTATGAAGTGGAATAGGTCAGGTAATGTAGCAATTTCAAACTTAGATATGAAAAATGTAATCATGGCAATAAAGAATGCCATAAATATAGGAAGTAATAGTATGGATTCAGATAGAGAGGAACTGAATAAAGTGAAAGCTAGAAATAATATCTTTTAGAATGCAGTGTAGAGAGATAAAGAGATGAAAGAAAATAAAATTAAAAATGTAGAAAATAGATTAAGAAGCAACTCTCTCCATGGATATAAAAAGAGCAAAAGAGGAAATAATAAGGGAGGTGCTATAATCAAAAAGCTAATTGCTGAGGATGTTTCCAGAATATGAAGGAAAGTGAACTTAGAGTGAAGTACTACTGTGTTTTAGGGGATGAGTAAAAGTTACTCAATTTATTGAAAAAAAAATACAGATAAAGCTCTGAGAGTAAAAACAAAATGCTTGAAGGCAAATGGAAATTAGATATTTAAAACCTTGTCATTAGTGACATAAACCTGTAGAAGACTGCAGAAATATCTTCTAAATAGTGAATTCATATATAGTAGCCTAAACTTCTACATTCGAGGAGGATCTAATTCACTCAGGAAAATCTAGAGTCTTTCCTATTAAAATCAAGAAAAGTGGAATATCTTCTATCACCACTATCATTTATAATTTATCTTTTCCTTCTAGTATAGGGAATTAGAAGGCTCTAAAACGCCATAAAAGCATGTTTAGGGGTGTGTGTGTGTGTGTGTGTGTGTGTGTGTGTGTGTGTGTATGCATGTTTGCACTCATTGTACTAATTTGACAGACCCTTTCAATCTGAAAATGTGTGTGTAATGGGATTATAGAAAATAATTTATATTTAATCACCTCACCATTAACTATGTTTTTAAAGATAGTGAAAATCTATCATGTACTAATATATTCTTCCCTTTCTCTTTGTTTTAAGTATTTATATGTTTAAAAATATTTTAGTAAGCCCTGGAGAATAGCATTTATAGCATAAGGACAATTCAACATGCTTAATAGGAAATCTCATGATATTGATTTTGCTGTTTTCTGCTTCTTGCCAGCATTGCTTCCAGCAATCTCCAAGAGGCATGATTATTCTAGTTTTATAAGGCATTATTTCTTTACAGGATGAGGTTTTATAAAAGTCACATGCAAAAGCATTGTAGAACATTTTTACACCAGAATAATGAGTTTATAAAAATGTAAAGTGAATAGCTATATCTATATATCTATATTTATATCTATATATGTAGGACATGGATATTTCTATCACGTTAATTTATCAAAGATTTACCAACTTCTTATTACTAAATACTCCTCTCTCACTAAAAATTGAGTTTTTTCCACATGGTAGAAAACATGGTCATTGAAAATGCCCAAAAATTTCAATGGAAAGAAGGCTTTTTTTGGATCCAAGTTAAAAAATCTACAGGAAGAATGTTATCTAGGATGTTTCTAAGCTATGACTCCTCTAATGCAAACAACTTTTTGTTGTTTAATAAGTCATTATTTAAATTCAGAGCAATGGAGTATTTCAATAAAATGAGATGTCCATTCTAAAAAGATAGATGCTTAGTAGATAAATACTGAAGTGATAGATTGATAATTTCAATGTATTTATTATTTATCTCATATATGCTTATATTGTTCAAAGAAGAGCAGTACTTCCATTACAAATATTGTTAATTTATTGAAGTCAGTAGGATTCTTCACAAATCGTTCATTTAAATGAAATCTAACCATTTATAAATCTTCATTTGAAATATTCTTAGTGAAACTACATAAAGGACACAAAAACATTAATTGAAATTAATGCACTACTATGTTTATTGCAGCACACATGCAGGTCTTTTATCCATTTTGAGTTGACTTTTGTGCAGGGTGTGAGGTAGTAGTCTAGCTTCATTTTTTTGCATGTGGCTGTCCAGTTTTCCCAGCACCATTTATTGAATAGACTGTCCTTGCTCCACTGCATTTTCTTTGCTCCTTTGTAAAAGATTAGTTGTTCATAGATATGTGGCTTTAATTCTGGGTATTCTATTCGGTTCCATTGGTCTTTCTGTCTTTTTTTGTTCCAGTACCATGCTGTTTTAATTATTATGGCTTTGTAATATAGTTTGAAATCAGGGAGTGAAATTCCTCCATTTTCTTTCTTTTTAGTTAGGAGGGCTTTAGCTATGCGAGGTTTTTTGTGGTTCCATATGAATTTCATCAGTAGTCAATCTATTTCTTTGAAGAATGTCATTGAGATTTTTATTGGAATAG